>DF358212.1:33431-57463 GCA_000787875.1 Solanum virginianum
GATCAAAAGCAAAAACACCAAAATATAGTTGTAGATTTCTTTCATCTGCCTTATCCTTGATGGACATATTCTCGATATCTATATATGATGATAACATTCTCTTTGGACATGTGCTATTCTTATTAGGGGGCCAGAGCTAGATAAAGTACGTTTTGTAGAGCTCAATAATTTTAATTTTATATTTATTTAAATTTTTTTATTTAATATATAAAAATTATTAATTTAGAATCAAACCACCAAAATTAAAATTCAAACACACAATGACACAAATTTCAAAATTCTGACTTTATTCTTATACTAGATAAGGAAATATCATATATTAGCTAAACAAAAAGGCCAAATACACCAAGAATCCAGAAGTGGTCCTTGACAATAACATAAATTAGATTTGTTTACTCATTAACTTTTTGTTATATGAAAAATATTTAACTAGACACGAAGATTTAATTACGTACAATAGATTATTATACAACTTATTGAGATTGTCATATAAGCTTGATTTCACTTGTATAGCTCGAACAAAGGAGGAGCATTGTTGAAGATCGATTTAATCCCAAACATTACTTCGACTAAAATGAGCTAAATATTACATCATAGTCAAACTCGTACTTTCTTTACTATTGATTTTGATATATATTACTTTGAATCGAGTAACTTTTCTACCTTCGCAAAATAAAGATAAGACCGTATACACACTATCCTCTCTAAATCTTATTTTTGAAATTATCATACTAAGTATCTTATCGTCGTTGTTATTACATTAAAATAATAATAAACCCTACAAAATATAATAAATTTATTGGAACAAATAAATTCTTTTAAAACCATGTCCTTACTACTCCCTCTGTTTCAAAAGGACTGATCTATTTTTTCGTTTGTTTCAAATATTTACCCATTTTCTTTTTTGTCAAAACTTTTATTTTGGCCTTTCCACATGACTTAAGATCATAAGATTAAATTATTTTTTATTTTCTTAAATTTTATGTTGAATCAAATCTGAATATTTTTTTTTTTAAAAAAGAGAGGGACTATAGAGTATATTTTAAAGAGTTATAATAATAAATGCATTTTCCCTTTTTGGCTCTTTCCTATTTTACAAAAAAAATCCTCAGTTCAAATTCCATTTCACTTTTTTATCACTCTTTGCTTTTCAGACGCTTCATTTGCTTTGCTTTTTTTGCTCTTCACCTTTTATCTCTCCAATTATTTGAATTTCCAGAAGAATAACGCTCCGAAATCCTGCATTGTACTTCTCCAGATCCTTTTTCAGGTGAAGAATTCTTCGGTTTTTGGTATTTTTTTCAATGTACTTTTTGCAGTATCTTCAGTTTTCGCTTTCGTTTTCGCAGCGACGAAGTTTTTGTTAGTTTTTGTGGTTATTATTTGTGTTTAGTTTAGTTTAGTAGTTTTTTTTGGTTTGGTTGCTGAGGAGTAGCTGAGGAAAAGGAACTTGTGAATTTGCTGGTGTGTGTGTTTTGGTTTAGTTGGAATAGTATGAAATATTGTCGAGTTTTGTGATTATTTTAGTATATGTAAGTGTTATTGGTAGGGAAATGAGGATTTGAAGTTCAAATTGAAGTATTAGGTGATGAAATTGGAGAGTGGTTTGTGAAGTACATTGTATTGGATGATTTTTATGGATGAAAACACTAAACCTAACCGGATTGATTTTATTGTTTTTTGTGGCGGGTAGAGTTTAAATTGAAGCATGTAGTTGGTATTTTAGTGGATGAGTGACTACTGGTGTGTGTGTGAGAGGTAAAAGTAACTGGTGAATTTGCTGGTGTGTGTTTTGGTTTAGTTGGAATAGTATGAAGAATTGTCGAGTTTTGTGATAATTTGAGTGTATGTAAGTGTTATTGGTAGGAAAACGTGGTTTGTGAAGTACATTGCATTGGATGATTTTTATGGATGAAAACACTAAACCTAACCGGATTGATTTATTTGTTTTTTGTAGCGGATAGAGTTTAAATTGAAGCATGTAGTTGGTATTTTAGTGGATGAGTTGCTGTGTGATTGCTCGTGTGTGTGTGAGAGGTAAAAGTAACTGGTGAATTTGCTAGTGTGTGTTTTGGTTTAGTTGGAATAGTACGAAGAGTTGTTGAGTTTTGTGATAATTTGAGTGTACGTAAGTGTTATTGGTAGGAAAACAAGGATTTGAAGTTCAAAGTGAAGTATTAGGTGATGAAATTGGAGAGTGGTTTGTGAAGTACATTGCATTGGATGATTTTTATGGATGAAAACACTAAACCTAACCGGATTGATTTATTTGTTTTTTGTAGCGGATAGAGTTTAAATTGAAGCATGTAGTTGGTATTTTAGTGGATGAGTTGCTGAGTGACTGCTGGTGTGTGTGTGAGAGGTAAAAGTAACCGGTGAATTTGCTGGTGTGTGTTTTGGTTTAGTTGGAATAGTACGAAGAATTGTCGAGTTTTGTGATAATTTGAGTGTACGTAAGTGTTATTGGTAGGAAAACAAGGATTTGAAGTTCAAATTGAAGTATTAAGTGATGAAATGAGAGAGTAATTTGTGAAGACATTGTATTAGAGGATTTTTATGGATGAAAAACACTTTGAAAACCTAATCGGATTTATTGTGGATATTTTTAGCATGTTTGTACCTGATAGAGTTTAAATTGAAGCATGCAGTTGGTATTTTAGTGGATGAGGTGCTGGCTGACTGCTGGTGTGTGTGCTTTGGTTTAGTTGGAATAGTATGAAGAGTTGTCGTATTTTGTGAAAGTTTGATTGTATGTAAGTGTTATTGGTTGGGCAATGAGGATTTGAAGTTCAAATTGAAGTATTAAGTGATGATAGTATTAAGTGATGATATTGGAGAGTAATTTGTGAAGTACATTGTATTAGACGATTTTTTTGGATGAAAAATACCTTCAAAACCTAACAGGATTTATTTATTTGTTTATCTATTTGTTGTAGATTTTTTCTGAACTGGTTTGTAGCGTATAGACTTTTAATTGAAGCATGTTGATGGTGTTTGGGTAGAGTTTAAATAGAAGCATGTTGGTGGTGTTTTAGTGGAAAAACAATCAAGGAGGGGAACTAAGTTAGACAACTGAGGTCAAGTTTTTTCATCGAAGTGATAAAAATTGCTTAAAATTGGAGAGCTTACTGCAGCTTTACTCTTTTATTTGAAGAATTAGAAATGCATTGTGAGAATAATTTTGTTGTGTTTATTGATACTTGAAAATGTTCAAACCCATAGAGCAATAGGAATATAAATGCATCAGTTTGTAAATTGATGCAATTTGATAACTAAATCCTGAACTTTTAGAGGAGCATTTCTCTTTTAGGTTCATGTGCAGCTCCATTATTAATTTAATCTATGGGGCTCTCAGATTCATTTTGATTAATTAGCATGACTATTTACTAACTTCGAATTTCAGTTTAATCTTCACTGTTTGTATTTATATGTGCTTGTTAGGTTGGAGAGCCTAAATTACTTATTATTGGTATGATATGGGACTAAATGGAGGGAAATGGATTGTACGGATTTATATAATGGACCCTAAATGTATCTACATGTGCTTCTAGAGTTGTTGAACCTAAATTATAATTTATATTGGAAGTGTTCAATCGCATGAGGTTTAGTTGTTGTTGTTATTTGTATTTGTATGTGCTTGCATCAAACCTGATAACACTGTAGATGTGATTTCTTTTTCTAGCAATTGTTGTTGTAGTCATGTTATAGTTTTTTTCTTTTCTCAGAAGTGCCCCTTGCATCTGTGTTTTAAGTGCAACAAACAATATATTAAGTCTCACTGATTATAAAGAGAACATGATTAATCTCATCTTACCTTCCTGTATATATGGTACCAAAGGCTATCTCTGTTTTGTTATTTATGTATCAAAATGTCCTGTATATATGGTACCAAAGGCTATCTCTGTTTTGTTATTTATGTATCAAAATGTCATGCCAGTTTTACTAACCCCTCTTTTTCTTCTATTAGTTGGTAAAATGCCAGAGATTCAGTTGGGTGCCCATACATTCAGAAACCAGGGAGTGGAAGTAGCAAGATTTCACATGCATGACTGGCTTATTCTCTTCCTACTGGTGGTGATAGATATAGTTTTGAATGTGATAGAACCATTTCACCGTTTTGTTGGATCTGACATGATGACAGATTTAAGATACCCTTTGAAAGAAAATACCATTCCCTTTTGGGCTGTTCCGGTAAGGGCAACCTTTAAGACATGTTGTGTTTATGAAATTACACAGTTACGAAGGAATATGCGTGTTTTTCGTACTTCTATAGTGCGCATTTATTATCCTGGTCTTTCCTTGTAAACAGATTGTTGCTATAATCTTACCTTTACTAGTCATACTTGTCTTCTACTTCATCAGAAGGGATGTCTACGATGTGCATCAAGCTTTGTTAGGTATTAATTTGTTCCTTATGTGACTATCAGCTTTTGCCTGGTGGCAGTTATATATAACTGGATCAAATTGATTACTTCACGTGCCTTTGTTCAGGATTGTTGTACTCTGTGCTCATCACTGCAGTTCTTACCGATGCAATCAAAGATGCCGTTGGTCGACCCCGTCCAGACTTTTTTTGGCGGTGTTTCCCTGATGGAAAAGGGGTGTGTAATTTCATTAGCTCGGAATCTCCCTTCTGTAGCAGTAACTGATAATACAGCATTTGCAACTTTCAATTATAATTTTTTGTGTTTAGGTGTTTGATCCAGTCACAAGGAATGTCGAATGTACTGGCTTGAAAAGTGTTATTAAAGAAGGACACAAAAGTTTCCCAAGCGGACATAGTTCTTGTGAGTATAACTACTCCCTGTTAATTGCATTTTGGCCTCAGAAATTGTGATTATCTCCTTTTTGGTACTTGACCCTTTGAACAAAAAGAGCTACCCTTCACTAATGTTTCATTTGAATAGATTTTTGTATTTATCACCACCCTATCACTCCTTGTCCACATATTTTAACCTATAATTTTTTAACAGTAAAGTTGTCACCTCAAATAGTTCATCCATATTAATTAGTCTGGTCATAGGTGATGTCGACTTATGCTTGGATGATATACTTAAAGTAGACATCTGGCTCATAACTCGGAATTCCTGCAAGTGCATAGCTGACTGTGGCTTATGCTTCAGTTTTCAGTCAGATATGACAATATGAGATATTGTGTTTCTCTACCCGTCTGTAAGCGTGTTTGGCTGTTTTTTCAAAGATCTTGACTTGCTTTGAGTAAATTTTGACTTCTTAGAGAAACTAAAGCTTGTTGTCATCATGTGAATAGGGTCTTTTGCCGGTCTTGGCTTCCTCGCATGGTACCTGTCTGGGAAAATCAAGGCATTTGATCGAAGAGGACATGTTGCGAAGCTCTGCCTTGTTTTCCTGCCCTTACTGGTTGCGGCATTAGTTGCAGTTTCCCGGGTTGATGATTACTGGCACCACTGGCAAGATGTATTCGCTGGAGGTCTCCTAGGTCTGTAGATTATGGATGAATATGTACTTTTTTTATTTTTCTTGTTTCTTATTGCCTTGGTTAGATATACTTATTGTTTATTTTCTTTGTATCATTTATGCAGGATTGACTGTTGCTTCAATTTGTTACTTACAATTCTTTCCCCCACCATATGATATAGATGGTACTTACACGCTTTCTTCAGCATCTCTTTTTCCTGTAATCCTACTTCTAATCAGCAACAACAAAAAAAAAAAAAAATGAATTAGCCACTAGCCAGTTTACTAGTTAAAATCCTTAATGGTAGGACACTGTGATTTTTGTGAAGTAAATAGTAATTTAATTTGACTGCCACGTGTGTAGTGAGTTTGTATCTGATGGCTGAAAGATAATATGAAAGCTATGTAAATGAGTTCCTCCGTTAAATTCTCACTTCCTTGCAGAAGTGCATAAGACGTAATTGAAGTTTTTTGGAGGATACCAGATAACTTAAAATTCTAGTGTTGCATGATATGTAAGTGTTCTTTCTCCTATTAGAGTGCCTCTCCGTCCTCAAGGGTGGGGGTATATGGGTGCTTCCTTTTCACCAGCTATTCCTGAGTAGGGAGGCTGAAAATAGTCAGTGGCATGACACATGAGGAAGCACAACCTTTGGTTGTCTGTCTTTTCCTCTCTGTTGCTTTGAATACTAAGTTTTGTTTTTGGTTTCCAAATGCTGCAAGTTTTGAGTCCTTGCCTAGCTGACGAAGGAGAAAGAAATGAAGGAAAATATTAATGGGCGAGCATTGCTTAGTCATTGCACATTTTCCGTTGTTGCGTCTATTGTTTGGGGGGATGGGAACAGCTATAAATGTGCAATGGTGAAAACATTACAGAGCACCTTTGAGAAAGGTCTTGTTTTCTCCTCTGTTGTTTTATCTTAAGCACCAGCATCTAATATAGGAAAGCCGGCCCTGTGAGTGCTAAATTATTTGGCTTCACAAATGTTGTTAGATGCAGCCTTTGCTCAGCTGACGGAAAAGCATATGTAAATGAAAAATTTTAAGGGCCCATTAAAACTCAGCCTATTGCTGATATTTCATGATTGGCTTATGTAAACCAAGAATGTTTACAAGGCTATGTTGTTGTTACTGGTCCTTCTCTAAATGCTCTGTACAACTTTTCTTATTAGTTTGTTATGTTTTCTTCAATATTGCTTTTTCTCTTAATAACTACTTTGATTCGCTGCACTTGGGCCGAGGATCCCTTGGAAACTATCTCTCTACCTGCACGAGGTAGGGGTAAGGTTAGCATACACTCTTACCTTCTCCAGACCCTACTTGTAGGAATTCTCTATGTATGTTGTTGTTGTTGAAGGTTTACAAGCTTATACTCCCATTCATAAATTAGCAATTTCTCTTGCATTTTCTAAACAGTGCCGTCGTATTGCTGTTTATTTTTTTGAATTAAAAGATTCACATTTTCACTGTTACTACAAAGTTGTTAGTTTATTGATCTGAAGACTCGAAAGAGGAAATTGACAAGACATGTATTTCTAGTTAATCAAACTTGTTATGGAAATTTTGATATGCTGCCTATACCGTGTCCAGGTAGAATGCCCCATGTGCATTTACAAAGGCTGGCGGAACAGCGAAGTGGTACACAATCTATGTCGAATAATCCTGGTTGTCTTACTGTAAGGCAACCTGCAGTTGACAGTATGTATGTTCAACCTGAACATGGCATCACCATATCAGAACACAGTGCCCGTGAGACTGGACCAATCTTTGATGACGATGTTGAAAATGACAGATGGAGGCATTGACTTAACATTTCTTGCATTAACTGTATAGATCAGAATAGGTATTCTGCACTCTGTTAGTCCTCATCAGACGGGTAGAGTTTTTCAGGGGTTGCTTGTTTTTCCTCTGTGAAGTTCTACCTTTGTAATTTTACACCCGTTTGTTAGATTTGTCTTCAACAACTCAACTTGCTAATTCATTACTACCGTGTTCTCGAGTAATTTCCATGATTGCGTTCATTAATAGGCAAGATATAATGTGGCATTGCAATGAACTTGGGTGAATAGACTATTATGATGCCTTCTGGCCTATGTTTATTTGCATTTGGTTTTAAGGGATAAAGGCTGAAGTCCTTTTGTTAATAGTTCATGAGTGCTCCTTTTACTGAAAGTTGAAGATCCTGCTGTATGCAGATGTGTGTGTACCATTGTCTGTAGTTTCTTGGGAAAGTCATTTCGGTTTATGATTGGACTATGTGAACTTTCACTTTGTTGATGAGGGTTCGATTCCTTACTCAAATTGTAGTCCTGGAGCAGCAGTGCTATTGTTTTTATGTGATTTATAGGTCACATGCTCAACCCGTGGAATCAACCAATGATGCTTGCATCAGGATATACCATCTAAAGTCACTCTTTCGAGGTACGTTCCTTTTTCAAATCCTGCATGATCAAAATCTTATTTTATTACCTGTAATGTAATACTTATCTTTTGCACATAAAGTGTAAGGGACGGCAATCTTTGACAGTAAGTGGTAGTCATTATAACTGGACCTTTTCAATTGGCTTAATAATAGACGGCAAAATGTTAATACTCATAGCTTATCTGCGCTTTCATTTATTTATTTTCTTCAAAATTGTTTCAAAAAATGACTCTTTTTAAAGTTAAGGTTCTGTTACTGCTATAAAATTTTATTTAACAGACTTTTACTTGGTTGAAACAGTCAAATATGTAATATGATCCTTTCAATTAGGATCCACAGTTATAGTCAAGTTAAACTTTTTCTATTCTATTATAGTTGTGAAGCAAATATCTTGTCATTTTGTTAATGTTTGTACTTTAAGAACTTAATCAAATGAAATACTAACCTTAACATGTCATTCTTCTATATAAAGTGTCCCTTCTCACACCTAGAGAATCCACACAATTTCATTCATCAAGTTCTTGTTTGATCGATCGTCGTTAACAATGGGAAATCTTGTTTTTTTGTATTTGGATAACCTAAAGAAATTTTGTGGGACACGAAAGTACCAAAGATTAGGAGATGTAAAAAGCGATAACAAGAGGAAAATACGTGTTCTTAAGCTTGGAAACAAGAGAAAGATGATTTTTTCGAAGATGAATCGAGTTAGGACTGAGCTCCATTGGAAGCTATTTTCACCATTGAAGCTAATGACAAAATTTCACAATGCTTATGTTAATAAAATGGTAAGTTTAGAAGGTTGCAAGAAAATTGGTATTATTTGTGAAGGAAAAAAAGTTGCAATTGGAAAACCAATTCCAATTGTGGATTCTTCAACCAATGATGTGGTTGATTATAGGATGGTTATGGAAGTTTATAAAAATATAATGTCTTCAAGGGAACTAGTGCAAAGATGTTGTCCTGTTCTAAATCTTGCATGAATACAGAATGCTTTGTGTATTTGAGTTATTCTTTTTTAGAAACTAGTACACCACTTAGTTTGATATCTTCAAATTGTTTTGATTTTGATATCTTCAAATTGATTTAGATTTTTCTTTGTATTTTATTTTTATTTTTCTCAAAAAAGTGCTTCTTGTGGGTTGAATTCCACAAGAAAAAGATGATTGGAAGATTCTATTGAATCATTCAACATGTAAAGCAAATAATAGTGCTAGTCATTCCAAACATATATTCAATAAGAATTATGCAAAATATATCAAAACACTATTAAACTCGCTAATAAATTTTATTTAGATATTTGAATTACAAAATACATATTTTAATTCTAAACATATGACGAAGTATTCTATTTTACCTCTCCGACTCAACTTTGTAAAAACTTTTGTCTTGTTTTCAAATGCCCATTATCTAGACAAGTGATCATTCAAAATATATCACGTTCTTTAACTATAAACATTAACTTTAATGAGTCACAAAATCTCATGCTTGTTCCAATTGATTTTGATGTACTATATAATCAAAGGATGAATTTTTAATTTTATGATATTGCTTTCTATTATCATGAATTTTTTGTTACGTGTTCAATCTATGAAAGAGAATCAAGTCCACACATGCAAGTGCATATACTAAAGACATTTATTATAAATAGATTAGTAGGCATTTTCTTGTGCATTTTTATATAAAGCCATGAAGAATTGTGAAAAAATGATGCAATAGTATTGCTATCATGGAAGCTAAGCAAACAATAAAGACTTGGAATGTGAAAAGGCTTATTATTTATATGATGATATATATTAAAAACTTTTACCATGCCAAAAATTACAATTGGTAGATGAAACAATTCTCAACATTTTTCCTCTACAATAATATAATGTAATATAAAATAGTTTAAATATATCCTTTCTTATACTTTTAGTTCAAATATACTTCGTCTATTGTACTTTCAGTTCAAATATATCATTCTTATTATACTTTGATAAAAATTTACCCTTAGTTTTATCAAAGAGATACACGATAAATTCAGAATCAACAATTTGAAATATTCATTTTTTTTAGAATTTTAATTTTTGAGTTCAACGTTAAAGTTGTTAAAAGGTGTCAATCTAGCTCCACCCAATTCAAGACTCATGGGCCAAGAAATTTGAAGGGTTAGGATGTGTCGGCCCTTCACTGAAAGAGCTTTGAAATGACCAATCCAACCCAACCCTAGAAGAGTCGTGAGTTTGGGAGGGTTGACCTTTCTTCTTTATGATTTACTTTTTTTTCAATCTAAATTCAAACTTAAAATTCTGTCAATTATTTAAGTTTTCAACATGTCTGATAAAATTAAATGAAAGAATATAATAATAATAATTGAATGCATTATACGTTAATGATGCTTCCAATTTACAATTTGCAATATAATAATCATCCGATCAAAATAATTACCAAAAAAATAATCATTCGCTATATAGACATGTACAAACAATGTATATTTTATGTACAGTCAAGTTATATTCAGTTTTTGAGTATATCATAAAGTATATTTAGTGTATAACTCATGTATAAGTAATCTACATTGTATAGTTAGTATATACTTTCTATGTCTTTTGGCAAGTTATATTGTATAGTTATATAAATTTTTTTTATTATTTTGGGCTATTTTTTTATGTAAATAAAAGAGGGCTCTACTTGTTGTAAATTAATTAATTTATTATATGTAATTGAAATTACTCCATTTTTTGGGTTAAAAAATGGGCTACTTTTCTTGTAATTTTTGTTTACTTTTTTCGTATATTAATGTAATTTACCTTAAAGAAACTTGTAAACTAAAAAACAATTATGCCTTATAATTTTAGTTATTTTAATTCAAACTAAATAATACTTTTGGCCCATGAGACGATCCCAACCCGGCCTCGGTCAAGCCTCAAAAGTCAAGGGCTTGGTTAGACTACGCTTATAAGTCATAATTTTGAATAGACTTGAAAAATCTTATGAGATAATCGTAGTTTTATTTATAAATAAATTGACCACGACATTTGGTCTCACCAAAATAAAGGCCAATGGGGCCACTCAGCGACAAAAAAATAGTCAATAACTTTTAATGCAAATATTGTTTTCAGTTTGCATATAATGCGATTCATTAATTTATAATTCTTAACTAATTTTAGTTGAAAATTTGTTTTAACAAATCATAAATTTTATTAAATGCATATGTCAAATAAAATTAATAGTGAGAGCTATAAATAGTACTCTTGCATAATTTATTTTTCTCATTCCACCACTCATCAACAACATTAACAATTTTACTTCTTTTTTCAAATTAATTAGTGGTCATGACTTCACCAACTGGCTCCATCAAGAGTGCTTTAATTGAGAAAAGTTTCTCTAAAGATAAAAACAATGTAAGTTTTCCTACTTTGATTATCTACTGATACAACATATATAAGATCTATCTATCTAGAAGGTCCTTTCTTCTATACTGGTAATATGACTGTTGTTTTCCTTTCCTTGGATATATGAAGGACAAGACTGGCGTTGATGAAAAACATACTTCTTCACCAAATTCCGACCATCCTAAGCCACTATCCTCTAGTAAGAAATTAAGAAAATGCATATATAGTTTAAAATTATTACTCCTTTTATTTATCGGGTTTCAAAATACCTATTTATAACTAAGCTTTCAAGATAAAAATGTAGAATTTTCTAAAATATTTTGGTTGTTGATTTGCCCATATATGGACCTATCGATGATCAAGCACCAACGGCTGAGCAAGTGAAGGTTTTGGAGGACAAAGCAAAAAAAGTGGCAACACAAGGAAGAGAGGCAGTTGCTGCAAAATCACAAGAGAAAGCACAAGTACAAGAGAACATCCAGGTCATGGCTAAGCGGTTGCGTGCTGTGTTTGGTGATGGATCACGTCCATATAAACCACGTAAGCGATTGTGCGATGTGTTTGGTGATGTGCCTAATGAAGAATCACATGTATCAGTTTCATCAGATAAATGATTCATTTCATCAGATAAATGCACTTCACATCCACCAAAGGACCAACCCTGAAGAAAGCTGTTGCTGACAGTATTATAGTTAGATCTCAACCTTCCTTCATTGGAGGAAGATGATGAAGCTTATTTATCAATCGAAACTTGAACAATTTCAATTTGATATTCTGTTGTTTTCTTAATGTTGAACTACCAAACAATTGTCGTACTTTTGAAGTTTTTATTATATTTTTTTATGAATATATTTTGCAGCGTTATGTACATATTTGCAACGTTATAAATTCTCGTTATTTGCAAGAAAAATAAATCATCTCAAGCTCTGAATCATCATCCATAACTGAAACTTGACAAACATCATCATGACTAAATATGACGACAAAAAATTTGTTGAGACGTACGAATAAATTACAACATGTTCTATATGTTAGGAAGTAGATGAAGAGTATTAATGAAGAAAACAAAGATTTAAGACACGTGGAATAATTGTTTTGTTCAGAAAGAGGAATTGCTTGTCTATTTATGAGATTTTGCAAACAACACTTCTTTAAGGATATAACTTGTTATTAAGTTGAACTAGAAGTGATTAATTTGGACTAAAAATGAGGTCTCCGTTAATATATATAAAGAAAGAAAAATGGTCAAAAATACTCCTAAACTATTTGAAATGGAGTAGATATATCTTTTTGTTTTGGTTTAAAAATACCCCTTCGTTATATTTTTGGATAAAAAATATCCCTTTGTTATATTTTTGGCTCAAAAATACTCCTCCAATAAATTTCTAACTCAAAAATACCCCTCGTCCTAACAAAAATGAAAAAGGGGCCAAAAATACCCCTTAACTATTAGAAATGGAGCAAAAAAACCCTTCATTAGTTTTCGGCTAAAGAATTCTTCTATTAAAATTTTAAAGTTATTATTTAAAATATACCTCTTCCATTAAAAATTCAACTTCAACCCATCTTCAAATCAATTTTTATTCGACTTTGAGTAATCCAAATTTTTACTATGTTAAAACAAAAACTTTTATTTATTATTGTAGCTGAATTATCTCTTGAAAATGATACCTTATACTTCATTAATTATGTTACATTGTCAATATGAGCATAACAATTTTTATACAAGTTTCGTACGCTTGAAAAAGTTGTAGTATTGGATCTTATTGAACTCGAGAAATTGATTAAATGAGGAGGCAACGACTATAACGAGGATGAATGAATGTTATCATTCAGAGATTGACTTTTTGAGACGTTTGCAAGTAAAATAACAGTCTCTTTTGACGTGAAACGACTAGTCTCAGACCTAATATTGAAGAAGAAAACCTCTTAGGTCCCTAAATTGGGTTTCACGTGGACTGATCGTGTGTCCTTTTTTGTCCACATAATATGCATAGTGTTATTTCTATTAGAGAGAGACATTTTTTTTCTACAAAATTTTAAGGGAGGGATATTTTTGAACCAAAATTTAACCAAGGGGTCTTTTTGATCCATTTCTGATAGTTCGAGGGTATTTTTTTACACTTTTTTGTTTCTGTCAGAGAGGGGGTATTTTTGAGCCAAAAATTTTACTAACGGATATTTTTTAGCCAAAACGTAATGAAGGGGTATATCTGCTCTATTTCAAATATGAAAGAATATAATAATTACAATCATATGGATGATACATTAATGATGCTTCCAATTTACAATTTGCAATATATTAATCATTCGGTCAAAATAATTACAAAAAAAAATAACCATTTGCTATATAGACATGTACAGACAGTGTATATTTTATGTACAGTCAAGCTATATTCAGTTTTTCAGTGTATCATAAAGTAAATTTAGTGTATAGCTCATGTATAAGTAATCTACATTGTGTAGTCAGTATATACTTTCTATGACTTTTAACAAGTTATATTGTATAATCATATATATGTTTTTTTATGATTTTTGGCTATTTTCTATGTAAATAAAAGAGGGCTCTACTTGTTGTAAATTAATTAATTTATTATATTTAATTAAAATTACTCCCTTTTTGGGTTTAAAAGTGGGCTATATTTCTTGTAAAAAAATTTTCTTTTTTCGTATATTAATGAAATTTGCCTTAAAAAAACTTGTAAACTAAAGAACAATTACGCCTTATAATTGTAGTTATTTTAGTTCAAATTAAATACTAATACTTTTGGTCCATGAGCCGATCCCTGCCCAACCTCGGTCAAGCATCAAAGGTCAAGGGCTTAGTTAGACTGCTTATAAGCCATAATTTTAAATGGGCTTGAAAAATCTTATGGGATAATTATACCTAGTGATCATTTGCAATTTTATTTACAAATAAATTGATCATGCCATTTTTTCTCACAAAAAAAAAAGGCCAATGGGGCCACTCGGCGACAAAAAAATAGTCAATAACTTTTAATGCAAATATTGTTTTCAGTTTGCATATAATGCAATTCATTAATTTATAATTTTTAACTAATTATAGTTGAAAAGCAGTTTTAACAAATCATAAATTTTATTAAATGTATATGTCAAATAAAATTAATAGTGAAAGCTATAAATAGGACTCTTGTATAACTCATTTTTTCCATTCCACCACTCATCAACAATATTAACAATTTTGCTTCTTCTTTCAAATTAATTAGTGGTCATGGCTTCACCAACTGGCTCCGTCAATTAACTGAGAAAAGTTTCTCTAAAGATAAAAACAATGTAAGTTTTCTAATTTGATTATCTACCAATACAAAATATATAGGATCTATCTATCTAGAAGGCCCTTTCTTCTATATTAGTGATATGATGTTGTTTTCCTTTCCTTGGATATATGAAGGCCAAGACTGGCGTTGATGAAGAACACACTTCTTCACCAAATTTCGACCATGCTGAGCTACTATCCTCTAGTAAGAAAGAATATGCATATATAGTTTAAAATTATTACTCCTTTTATTTGTCTAGTTCAAAATACATGTTTATAACTGAGCTTTCAAAAATAAAAATGCAGGATTTTCTAGAATACATTTGGTTGTTGATCAGCCATGGACCTATCGATGTTCAAGCACCAAAGGGTGAGCAAGAAAAGATTTTGGAGGACAAAGAAAAAAAAGAGGCAACACAAGGAAGAAAAATGATTGTTGCAAAATCACAAGAGAAAGTACAAGAGAACATCCAGGTCATGGCTAAGCGATTGTGTGCTGTGGTTGGTGATGGATCACATCCATGTAAACCATGTAAGCGGCTATGTGATGTGTTTGGTGATGTGCCTAATGAAGAACCACGCGTATCATTTTCATCAGATGAATGCACTTCACATTCACCAAAGGACTAGCCCTAAAGAGAGTTGTTGGATTATCGTATTGTGCTCAGATCTCAACCTTCATTGGAGGAAGATGATGCAACTTATTTATCAATCAAAACTTGAACAATTTTAATTTGATGCTCTGTTGTTTTTTTAATGTGTTGAACTATTGAACAATTGTCGTACTTTTGAAGTTTTTATTATATTTTGTATTATGAATATATTTGGCAGTGTTATGTAGTTATTTGCATTATTAAAAATTTTCATTATTTGCAAGAAAATAAAGCCTCTCAAGCTCTGAATCATCATTCATAACCGAAACTTGACAAACATCATCATAACTAAATATGGCGACGAAAAATTTGTTGAGATATACGAATAAATTACGATGTGTTATATATGTTAAGTAAATAATAACTACGCTCTCGATTGATATTGATATAATTTTTTTACATTAGACAGTCACATACTTTAACAAACCTCATAAAATAACATAGAATATATTGATCCTACATTTAAGTCGGAACTTTTATTTATTATATATCTATATCTATAAGTGCATTTATTTTCACCTATACAACATTTTCCTACCTATTTATGAGAAAATTTAGCCACTGGCTTCCCCCTGCATTTCTCTTTGTAACTTCCAGCCAAGAAATGGGCTGGTCATAAATCAATTGATGGAATATTCAATTTCCAACAAGAAACAACACTTATAATGCTATGTTGGTCGAACTCTTCAAAAATACGTGTCAGATCCGCCAAAAGTAGAGCATTTATGTGAGGATCCAACATGAGTTAGAGTCGAACCAACATAGTCGATATGAAGAGATTCAGCCACTTTAAGCTTCAGGGCCACTAGCAAATAAGTTAATAAGCCCACGAAATACTTGAGCTGAAAGTTGATGAGCTTGAAAGAGCTCGCCATCGACGTTCCATACACTCTCCTTGCCGAAAGAAGTGAATGTGAATGCTGGAGTCTGCTTAGCGGAATACAGAGAATGTCATGAAAGAATAGCTTCATGGAAAAGATTAACAGGGGAAGAAGAGTTTTCGGGGGATTCTTTACCTTGTGGTGCTCGACGAATTCAAAATCTAGCGGGTTGCCATCTTTCTTTGCTAGCTGGAGAAGGTGACTGCATAAAATAGACAAACATTGTATGGACGTCAGCTGGGCTAAGAATATGGACACATCCAAGACGAACCATGTTGGTCTCGACCTTAAACTTTTAGGTTGGTTTAGTGAGCGGAGAGAGAGAGAGAGAGAGAGAGATGATTACCACAAATAAAACGCGTGAGGGCAGTCCTTAATTAATATAAGATGTAGAAAACCATCTGAAAGGTGTGCATCAGCCACAAGACCATCGGGCGCTTTTTCATTTCTGCAAGAGATTACAGCAGCTCCAACACTAAGAAAACGCCCTCTGGACTTTAACCATCTTGAATCTTTTGAATAGGGCTGCAAGCTAGGACATTTAGCCGATGTATGGCCTGCTTTCGTTTTGCAAATATTGCAGTTTGCACGACAAGGTACTCGTTCAGACTTTTTCAGAAGGGACCACAATCCCTTTGTCCAGCTGCCTGTCGACTCTTTCTCAAGACCTATGTTTTTCTTTTCTGATTCAACTTCCAAGTATGCAATTTCTGCTTCATACGATCTACAGAAAACAAGAAGTTATAACATATACTATTTTGGACCCATTCGGCACCAGACAATAACCAACTCAAGAAGGTCAATCACGTGTTTTCACATAGATACGACACATCTTAGCTAGCTCCCAACATTGCCCATTGAAAACAGCATTACAGACAACAATATCCGTGAGCAAAGAAGTAGGGATGCTCATTAAGAGGATGGAGAGTGGGTAAAATTGCAAATACAGCCTACTCTGAAACCATTTTTGCATCAAAAAACCATACCTGTGACGAAGAAACACCTTTGTTCGGGCATTTTTACAGATCTAATGTAGGCTTGCAACACATAAGATACAGATTCTTAAGATTATTAAAAACACCTTTGTTCCAGCATAGTCATATCGCTTAGGGCCCATCCACCTGTACTTTTCGCTCTCAGTGATTACATCTCCATAAAACCCGTACCTGATAAGTAAGTGAATGATTATGAAAGAGGAGAGAAATTTAATCTTAAGTTCACAGAGAAGCATACACTATCCATGCATGGACTGCTCACAAATAGACAGACGGCTAACACAATTTATAGTAAAAAGGAACTGAAACCAGGTGAAAACGAAACCAGGTGAAAACGAAACCAGGTCCGGGGAATAATACGATCTCCTGAACATAGTATAAGAAGAAAGTCATTGACCAACTTAAAAAGTTCAAAAATCTCATGAACATATGGTAACACCCAATCAGTAGGCGACCATAATTTATACGTAATACTTTGAGGCAATGATTCAGTGTAATCGTGATTTCCAAGTAAAAGACAAAACGGAATATGTCCCACTTAGTAAAAACATTTAGCTGGTAATAAAGCGATATCATAGATAATATTTTTCTACAAGTACGAAATTCCCGAGGGCCAGAAGCGCAAGGTTCAAAATTTGGTGGATAATTGGTCCCGCCTTCTACTCTTCTCCATAAAAAATTAGGTTTTCAAATGCAGTAGGGTTCAAATCTGCGACGTATAAGATTATTATAGGCATAGCAAAGCAAAGACGAAAAGGATTCAGTAGAATAAAGCCAACAAATTTGATGATGTATCGCTCACTTCTCAACTAAATGTCAAACAGAAAGAAAGGCAGAAGAGTGCTCCACACACTATCAGTGAGTATCTAAAATAAAGACATAAAGAGAGCTGCTGGTTTGAAACAGCATATGAGTTAACCAATAACAGATGAAAATTACCCAGCAAAAGAAGCTGCATAACGTACACAGGGTTCATCCTCAGATGTAGACGTCTTTTTCCATCTAACAACTTGAGCTATATCAAGGCACACTGTTTTACCAAGGATAATCTGCAATGCGGAAGTCATAGCATCCCTAGCCCCTGTAGTACTGTAAAAATGAAAGTCAACTAGCTTCTCAAAAAAAGCACAGCTAGCAACGTATAAAAGATTGTGAAATTCTAAGCATAACATACAACAACAACAACAACACACCCAGTGTAATTCCAAAAGTGGAGTCTGATGCGAAGCATAACATAGGATTTTAAAACGAAATCAACATGCATATTTAGTTATACTCCCTCTGTTCCAATTTGTTTGTCTTACTTTCCTTTTTAGTCCGTTTAAGAAAGAAGGTAATTTTCCATTTTTGGCAACTCTTTTATCTAACTTTCCGCTTGACATGTTTAAAATCACATTCTACATATCTTTAGTTTAAGACCACAAAATTCAAAAATCTTCTTTACTTAAATTCTGTGTCAAGTCAAAATCAGACAAACAAATTGAAACAGAGGGAGTAGTAAATATTAATGAGGTCTACAACAATCATAGCTGGTAAAATATACCAATCAAAAACTTAAAATACTCCTGCTTCAGTTCATACTAGAATCTTCACAAATGCTGTTTTGATGATTAAATGTAAAAACAATTAATGGTCGTGTCCATACCACACAATTTGGTTCTAGTAGGAAAAAGTCAATTTACAGTGGCGTTCTTACCATACAATTTGGTTCTGGTAGCAAAAAGTATCTTAAATTTTGCGGTCTGTGTATCTGGAAGTGACAGATGCTTAGGTTAATCTAGTAGAGTGTGATTTGAAAACTCCAACGTGGAAAATATTTGATATTAGCTCCCACTTTTGACAGTTATGCACAAGGACAACCACTCGTCAACTTGTTTATACCATAATAATTCTGAACGTCCAACAACTAGATATGAAAGACCCCATTCATAAAAGTGAATGCAAGAGATCATCTCTTCCTTACACACAGGACGCCTCTACAGAGTGAAGGCAAAGTTACCATACAACTATACTAACAAGAATCAATATAGGACCTTACCAAATTACAATGGCATCTGTTGATCCTGCTGGAATAAGTCCAAATCTGAATTTTTCATTTGGGAAAGAAAACACAACATCTTCCGCAGGTGAGATGGAAAAAGGGCAAATTAAAGACATTGTATCATTTAAAAAAAAGTTATTCGCAAGAGAAAAGCATCAAAGGAGAGGAAAAAGAAGGGCAAGAAATGATAATGTTTTCAAATATTATGTTATCAATCATATATGTCCCCTTTCCTTTCTATCATTCTGGTTATGTCCATCCAAACAAAGTTCTAGAATATTGTTGAATCGAGTGTATTGCCTCATTGAAATGCTTAAAGTATAAAATTTTTAGAGGATGGGCATTTTTACAGATCTAATGTAGGCTTGCAACACATAAGATACAGATTCTTAAGATTATTAATCATGATTATAAAGTTCACTAACCCATTTGGCAGGAAACATGTCCGGTTCCTGTAATTCCGGATACACTGTTCATAAGCACACTTCACAAATATTGATTATGAAAGAAAACAAGTTACAGAGAGAATTTACGTGTTTACATACTGAGATTTGTTGATTGCTTTAAAAGAGGGGATTCATCTTCACCGCTATCAGATGGATTCTTGATATCCACATTGGTCTCAAGAACAGGCCTGTCGCCATTATTCTCAACGGGATGATTAAGTTCAGTAGGCTTAGGTGGATATGAACATTTATGCCTCGACAAGAGAAGACCATTCAGTATTTCATTGAAAAATCCATCACCACCCTGAAATGATGTCAGATAGTAAAAGACCTTAGATGCCCAAGCACCTTGGTGGTAAAATTGTTAGGAGAACTACAATATCAGCTGCCCAAATGGCTATGTTATGTATCTTGTGTTGGTGTATACATGTCTACCCTTATGTTCTGATGGAAACAGAAGGATCATATGGTTCTTTTAAGACAAATCTTATTTTGCTAAAGATATACCTATGCTTCTTGGATATATATGCATTATGAAAGCGCCAGAAGTGAAGCATTATTACCGTGTACCAGTACACCCGCAGCATCTTTGCCCCCTCCTACCCTTTATTGTTTGAAGGGAACAATACAAGATTCCAATCCCCACATAAAGAAAAGCAAGAACTAGCAGAGTCATGAAATCCCTTGCAACTCCACCACATTGGTAAAACGAAGAACAAATGCATCTATAATATCAACATTAACAAGGAGAAAACCTGATACATTCAATTCTCTCTTAAACTCATCAAATTGCTATGAAAAAGGATTTGAAGAATTATACAAATACTTTTGTTTATCAGTGGACTGATTTACATTTCTACTATGTGTCTCATATAGCAAATTAGAGCCAAAAGCGGCAATCCTCAAGTATCTTGTTACTGAGTTATATACTTCAGTAGAGTGCTCAACTTTGACATCAAATAGAAAAAAGTTCATGGTCGAAACCCTCCTCCCACCTCCACCCCACCCCGCCCCGCCAAAAAACAAATAGATATCTCTCGCTACTTTGTACTTACAACTGCTACCACACCATCATATGAACTGAGCTCTCTATTTGTAATGGAAGACATTATATCCAAAGCTTGTCCTGCCCTTTCTGTCTCAGTAACCTGATGAAAACAGACCGACTTTTAAAAAGAGTACAAACTGGTACATAAACAATAAAACTATCCACTTTAAAAGCTGAAATCTCCGAGTAGTTTGCATATAGCGGATAGAAAAGTTAGGAAATTAAATACTATTATCACAAGATTGAAGAGTAACCCCATGAAACTGTTTGTCTATGTGAACAATTTGTCCGGTCAATAGCCGCTACTCATGAAACTCATAAAAATCAAGAAGCAAGATAAAGCTGGATAGAATTCATAGTATTCCTGTAAGAAACCACAAAGGGCTTTGCAAAAAAAGTCTTGACATGTCACTATTTACTGACATATCAATGCCAGAATATCAAAGTGACAAAGTCCGAATAATCGTCCTCAAACTAACATAATGAAACAACGATTCCTTTCTGTTTTGATGACTGGGAAATCCATATATGGACAACTCTTAGGACCAATGCGCCCTTTGAAACTCGGGGATAATGGGTCTACACCTCTAGCCTACCCCACTTAATTTGCATAGCATAGGGCTCAAACCTGTGGCCTAAGCCACAAGTCCCTCAACCTTTTGCCACTTGAACTAAGCCTGGGGGCCAATGAAACAACGAATTTTAATTGACCTGCTTGACCATTTTGCAGATAAACAGAAGAAAGCTTGAATAAGTTACAGGTTTCAGTATATAGAGATATTATGTTTCTCCTAAGGTAAGGGATTTTTCTATGTTGCAGCACATGAAGTATGTTTGACATAACTAAGCCTACAGAAACAAGGCATTGTTTTATGCAGTAGATGTTCTATCTGTACTGCTTTGTGGAAGATGTTAATCACCATTTGGTGAGATAGTCAGTAGCAAGTCAGATCTGGATCATGTCAAAGCGTAGGATAATTAAGGAATTGCTGATGAGTGGGCGAGGGAGAAAGCTAGAAGAGGACAGGAAGATGTGGTTCACCATCCCCATCATGTATTTTTGGGTTATTTGCCTAGAAAGATATAAATAGATGTTTGAGGGCATTCTATACATGTGCGTAATCTCAAATACAAATCTTTGAACTTTTTGCTAGATGTATATGACATGGATGCCTCACCTGAATTCCTTGTTGCCTGACATTTATAAGGGCCAATTGAGTACTTATCAAACAAATAAGGGGGCAACTGAGGTTTTACACAATGTAAATATTCTGCACCTCCTAGGTGCTGTTTAATCGGAAACTAAAAAGTTGTGGATTATGTGCTTAGAAGACATATTTAAGATGTCAAGAGTGTGTAAAGCTGATACGTTAAGTCGCCTTCTGAAGATAGTAATAATGACATTTCAACAAAAGAGACCACTATTTTGGTCAAGTTTTATTTAGCATTACTTACTTGAAAGAAATGCTATAAATTAACAGACTTTCTATCTATAGCATTTTCATAAACTTTTATCATAGTAAATTTTAAATAGATTTTGAATGAAAGATAGAACCTAAAATCATTCATGTTCTTTTATATCTCCATTGCACTAGTTCTTTTTACTGTA
The DNA here is from genome assembly GCA_000787875.1 of Solanum virginianum. NCBI lineage: Eukaryota > Viridiplantae > Streptophyta > Magnoliopsida > Solanales > Solanaceae > Solanum > Solanum virginianum. The sequence goes on from DF358212.1 coordinate 55,614, forward strand.
AGGACGAACGCACAGGTTAATAGCAGTCCAAATTATATTTGGGGAAAAAGAAAAACAAAAATTATTAGTGTTGATTGGTTAATGCCCATAAGAGTAGCAAACTTTATATGCATTTCATTTTTTTACAGAGACTTTTAGTTGGTCGAGGGTTGAAAAGGTAACCAAGAATAAAATAAGTTAGGGTCAAGCAGCAGGGCATCATTTTCATAGACTATCTAGAATGAAATGCACATTTCAGACATCCTTTAATATCGAAACATGAGCTACCAAAAATGCTTACCTTCATTCTCACTTTTGCTTGAGAAAATGTTGGAGCCACTGTTTCCCAAACTTTACATCCGAGTCCTTTACCACTCTTTGGGTTAACAAAAACCTACTAATCACAAAGGAAAAAGTCTGAAGAAACTTAAATTTCAATCTGAAGTAAGTTTCCGTCACCATTTGGAGAGTATCGGCACTACCAGACCTTGACCAACTAACAGACATGTTAACTGGTAATGGATAACTTACTAAACGTACCAGAAGGTTCTTTGGCCGGTCAGTGTCCATGTTTAGAAGATCATTAATCCGATTAACCCACATCTGACAGGTGTGTGAATCCTTATGTCCAAAAGTGTAAAAAGATGGAATAAAAACAGAAGGTTGCGTCTTGGATTTCCGGGCTCTGCGTATTGTAAATCGGTACATCTGTATCCACATAGACATATTGTTACGCCTTAATCAAACTAGACATATTGAGATTCTTAACTTTAGTTAAATAATTATAACCTCCAATGATTGACCCAAGAAATTAGCTTCATGTACCAACCCCCAACCGATGAACTCTGCAGAGTATATATCACTAAAACACAATGTGGTTTCACTTTTAGAAACAAGCTCTATGCCGAAACAAGATGATGGATCCTGCCCCTGCCATACATTGAACAGTCAACACCCATTTCCTTACGGTCAGCAAAACATCTTCAATATCAACTTATCAAAGGAAGGAACAACAACAACAACAGCAGCATACACAGTGTATTTCCACAGGTGGGATTTGGGGAGGGTAGAGTGTACACAAACTTTACCCCTACCTCATGAAGATTGAGAGGTTGTTAAGGAAAGACCCTCGGCTCAAGTAACACATAAAAGAAGTTTGAAAAAGACAATACAGAGGGAGAACAACGCATAGCAAGTAATAAAGAAAGTGAAACAGACCAAATGGAGCAGAATGATGTGATAAGCAAAGCACAAGAAACAACAAGTAGTAGCAATAGTTGAAAAGTAAAGAGTAAGTAGAGTGAAAAAAACATTTTATTAAGGATTGCAATTCATAAAGCATAAATAGGGAGTCAAATTAGCTTCATCTGGAAGATTGTACCCCCTTTTGTAACTTCCCTAGAAAACTCACAGGTCGTTGACAGTGTAAACAAGAGAAATTTTCACATTGGCAACCTCAACTTACCCAAAACTACATAGCATGAAAAATTGATGTTCTAGTATTTTAGTCGATCAAATTATTTGGACAAAATTGGTGTAGTAGGTATCTAATTCAACAAATTGCATAAAAGTTAAAACAATACACCAAAACCACTTGAACTAAAGAAAGCTGTCATTCCTACTATCTTTGTTCTTTGCTTCCTCATCATAAAAAAGAAGGGAAAAAAATTATGATAGAAGACTTCACTTTGTTTTAGATATCATAAACGATACACCAATAATATTTTCTCTGAGCCTCTAAGCTTTATATATACTAATTCTTTAGCACTCAATCCAATACCACCATTTTTCTTAAAGTGCTGAAGTTTAGATGCCAGCTCACACTACTTCCTCTTTATTACCACTACTTTCCAATGTAGAATGATAAGATG
>DF358212.1:67826-78277 GCA_000787875.1 Solanum virginianum
TCACAAACAGTATGAGGATACTGCATTTTGAACGGAAGGAAAATAATTCTCTTTCGATATAATGCATACAGTCTCTGCTTGTTACTAGACATAAAGATTGAAATTCAAGTTAACTTAAAGTGAGACCTAGACTGAGTCAAGTAGATATAGCTTTTATAGGTTAGCAGTTAATGAAAAAAACTCGATTTAAATTGATTATTCCAATCATTGCTCTTCCCTGAAGACAAATCTTTTTCTCCTCAATGAAGCAAAGTTCTTTGAGAATTTCGGCATGAAACGCACCCAAGGATGTTACCATGAACCTAGAATAGCTCATTGGAAACCAGTCTTTAAATCTTGGAGGAGTCAAACAGTCTCTGTGATCTGGTTCCTTGTCACTCTTGTCATATTCCTAAATCTATGCTCTAGCACTCCAAGAGTTACGTTGTGTGACTGCTGATTAATTTTGGTTGCCCCAATTAAACGGTTATGAAGTTAGGAATATGTTATCTGGCTGCTTTTACTATTTTGTGATCATCTATGCTTCACCTAATTGGTAGATTTCTGGATAGCTATCTGAAGATCTGTTTATATTATGCTTGTAGAGTGTCCAGTGATGCTGAACTTTCACTTGACCCCTCTGTTTTGGCTGATGCAAGGTTATCTGAAGTAGAGAATTCTTTTACTTCGATCAGCAGAGATATGTCTAGCAATGATGCTATTGCGTTGGGAAATGAAGCTAGTAATAGCCGTATTTCTCATGGTCAAAGTCCAGATGATATGGTTCAAGAGATCATTGGTAAAGCGGTAGGAAGTGAATTTAATGATGTGGACAGAAGTAGCAATGACAAATTGATGTGTGAAGACATTGAGGATGTCAGAAGTTTCAACAGCAGTAGTCCAGCTGCTGAAGGGTGAGTATATGAACTTTAAAAAATAAACTTTGTTTACTTTAATTGTACTGTATTGTTGAGGTAGAAACTTGCCAAATAAAGACACATCTTTATAGAGTAAACCTTTCTGGGTTGATGGTGACTTAATGTATATAAGTTAGTAAATTAATTCTTTCCTCCTTTTTCTGCTTGGAATAGTCTGTCCCATGCAACTAGAGAAGTATTAACTAACAGATTGTATCTGTTGTTTATCTGTAATCAACTTAAAGTATTTAATGCACGTATAATATGGTATGTATAAATGATTGATGTGGAAATTAGTAATTAGGTTCAGAATGGTGAATGAATATATTGAATAATGACTGTTACATGTGATTGATGTGTAAATTAGTAATTAGGTTCAGAACGTTGAATGAATATATTCAATAATGGCTGTTACATGTCAAATTAGACATGAACATAGTGCAAAAGGCAAGTTAAAAAGAATGACTGCCCAAAACCAAAAGAGAGAAGAGAAACAGTCTTCTTGTCTTGTGGGGGTTGATGAATTTGATGGTTTCTGTAAGGTAGAATACAATCAGGTGTTTGTGTGCATGTTCCTGAGTGTATCTGTAGATAGGTTAATGGGATAAGGGCATATACTACCACATTGTCACACCATTAAAGCTTGAGGCCGTCCCTCATCCGTGATGAATAGTTCACATAGACTATAGTCCAAGGTTCTGAGGTAACCAAAATTTTCCCTGAATGCTAGTTGAGCAAGAAAAGAAACAAAATTTTGGCTTGCAATTCAATCTCTGAATTCTCTACTTATTCCCAGTGTAATTGGCAAACAAGTTGTATTCTGTTCTGGTTAATGCTCATTAAAGAAGAATCCACTGTTGCTAGTTTAAAATCGTTTTCATTTTCAAATAGTTGTTTAGAGTTTTAAAAAACAAATTTAAGTCTTTGACTATTTTCTCCCGTGATGTAGGATATCTTGTAGTGCTGAGTTTTCCCAAGGCCTATCTTCTTCCGTTGATGCAAAAATTTCTGAAGTGGGAAATTATTGTGCTTCAAATACTGAAGAGGTGTCTAGGAACGACACTGTTGGAGCTGAAAATGAAGATTTGAATAGCTCTACTGATGACTCCCAACTGCTGGAACCTAACTTGATCAGAGGGGGTATTGGAGTTGAAAATTTGCAAGGTGAATTAAATGGTGGTGATAACAGTATAAACAACGGAATACTTCACAAACAGTATGAGGATCCTGAAATATCACACAACAATTCAGATAACATGGGGTATGTTTCAAACTATTGAAAAGTATTCTGTTTAAGCAATTAAGGATATACTACTATGCAGATAGTAGAGGGTATCCTAGTGTAATGTGTATTTTGCTTTTTGCTGTCTTATCTGTTCTTCTGATAGTCTGATTTGAATCAGAAAGTTTCAAAAATGGAAGTCTGTTTCTTGTGTGCCATTCATCCAAACTTTTAATAACCCCAATCTTTGTAGATATTTAAGTTGGTCCTCCTGAGTATTTAAAGTTCCAATTGCCCTCAAGTTCCACTTTTAAATTTAATTACATAGGGTAAATTGGTCCTTTTACATACTCCATTTACCATATATTAACTCTCTACCATTTTATAGGGTGTGCTTTTTGGTGCATCTATTTATATGTAAAAGTGTTTGTTTCTTTTGGGTAACTCAATATGCTTTAATTGTTTTATAAACTTTTTTCATCCTTCTTTCTTTATGCAATCATATTTGTTGAAAAATAGGTACTGTCCTTGTTGATGCTTGCAAGATATAGTTTTTTTATATTAAACCAAGGATTTATATTTATATTGTAAATTTTGTCTTCCACTTCTTAATCTGAGGGGATTTTCACCAGAAATCTTATCTTTATACTTAGGTTCCTATATAGGGAAGTTTGCTTTAGTCTTACGATCTTGTTCCAACTTCAATCCTAATTTCCTTTTCTGATTTGATGGTGGTTGATGCTAATGAGTTGTTGGATTTATTATGTTCAGGAATACAATGAAATTGTACGAAGCTGAATCTGCTTCAAGCATTAAAGATGAGAGTTGTGATGTTGTATGTGGAAATACTTTGAATGACCCCATTCATGAATGTAATATCGTGCCCAATGTGGCTATAGAGTTTACTGACACTAGGAAAGAAGGTGAATCTAGTGTTGCTGACCAAACCAGCGATGACAAATGCATGCGTGAAAGTGACAGTGCTGAAATACCACTGAGCATAAATGTTGATGAAAGGTAAAAGCACCTGACAATCTGAACAGTAATCAAAGGATTTCCCTGAGAAAGCTGATTAATCCTGTTTGCTGATGAATCTATTTCGAACAAGCAAGTTGTCTTTTTGTCACCCCCTTTCCATTTTCCATGTCTACCAGCAAAAAGTTATCTCAATTACTTATTAGACAAGAAACCTATGTCAATATATGGAATAAGTTGTTTGAATTTTTGAGTTAAGCATGGTTCTGTAATACAAGTTTTCAGTTTACTTCATTAAAAATAAAACTCAGTTTCCGTAAAAACAAAACTTCTGCTGTGGTGAAAAATGTTCATCAGCCACTCAACTAGTGCTCCTCTCAGGAGAGGAAATCTGTTTCTCATGCTTGTAAGTTTGTTTTTTCTCCTGAGTTTTGGGTTGAAATAGTTGATACTCTGAGCACGTATCAAATCGTCATGGCTGCAATGCCTGTCATGATTTTAGTGCATTAATTTTGCAGCAGCACATTGAGGTAGACCAGCAATGTGGCTGTCTTGTTACCTTTTAGTTTTCAGTGTTGAAGGTCAATTTCTTCTCACTTTTTAGTGTTCTTAATTGCATTAGGTATAAGTTCTAGTTTTTATCTGCTTGTTTACTTACATTTCTTTTAATGGGTGTGATATTCTTAACTGATGGGTTATGTATTAAGTGATTATCAAAGGTTGGAAAATTTCATATGATCTTATGGTTGTAGGATGTCTTGCAATGATGACATATGCCACGATCAGGCGACTTTGGCTGATTTAGAGTTATCTGAAGCGGGAAACAGTTCAAGCAGTAGAGATGTTTCTAGCTCTGAAGCTGTGACATTTGAAAAAGAGACTTTGACTAACCCAAATGAAATCGATCAAGAGTCTGCAAACATGAGGATGGAGATCGTAGGCACTGAAGAAATGACAGGTGGTTCAGACAGGAGTAATGATGACAAACTAATATGTGAACAAAGTGGGAGTGCTGAAATGTCAAGCACTAACAAAGTGTTGGCCACTTCGGCTGAATGTTCCTCCGTTGATGTTGCGGCTGTAAAGGATATGAATGGGATTTCAACAAAGGGGTTTTACTTCCTGATCAGGATGCCAAGGTTTGATGATGAAAAGATCCGAGAACGCATCAAAGTTGCTGAGCTAAATGTTGATGAGAAGACACAGCATAGGGATGCCTTTAGACAAAAAATCAGAAATAAAAGAGTATGTCTCCTAGATTCAATATATTTCAATCTCTTTATTGTAGCTTTCTTCATAAACCTTAGTAGGAAATGTTTTCATAATGACCAGGCCAATTGCCAAACCCATGGTGCTGAATTTGAAGCTGCCAAAGCTCAAGAAAGAGATGCTAGAAAGCAAGTCAGGACAAAGCGTGCAGATATCTCAACACTGCAAGATATAATTGATAAAGCAAAGAATGCAGTTGCCGTTAGTGAGATTGATCATAGGGTATGGATTTGTGACCATTTCTCGTTTCTCTTCCAGTAAAAAGTTCTAATCAGCAACTGGAGTGTTTCGTTTCATTCTGTGAATTTGCTTTTTATGTTGCCTGATCTATGTCCTGCAGATTTATAATATGGAGCACATTATTGGACATGAAACTGTACCTTTAAAGGAGGAAAAGCTTCTAATTCGTGAAATCAAGCAACTGAAGCAGCTTCGTGGACAGCTTTCCTCTAACATTGGCAGCCAGGATGAAGTGCAGAAGTCTCTGGATGAGAGAGAAGTAAATGAAGAGCGACTGAGGGTGGGCCCACTAAGATGCTTTACTGTTCCTCCGAATACAATCTTCTACTGCTTATCATAATTATACTTGGTTGTTATCAAGTGGTGCCATTAACACAGTTCATTCGAGAGTAATTTTGAATGTTTGCAGCAGCACTTATTTGAACATGCTGTCACTTTTTGATACTTTGTGTTATGACTTTTTTCCCTTTTAATTTGCCTTAACTCGGAACCAAATGTGTGCAGGCGTTGAAGAAAGAGCTTGAGAACCTCAAATTTAAGGTCTCACAAGCTGAAACAATTGCGATGGCAGCTAGCCAAAAATTTGAAGATGAAAGTCGAAAGCTCAAAGAATTGCAAGCACAGTTTAAAGCTGCAGATGATATTCGCCAAGAAGCATATGAAGAATTGCGGAATTTGAAAAAAGGACTGTATGAGAAGGTTTGTAATCACATCCAAGTTTTGAACCTTAAAACTGTTATTATCTGTTCTCCTTTTGAGGATCCCATACTCTCTTCTCCTGCCTCCTGTTGGTAGATAAACTATTTTCTATAGTTTTTAAGATGAACTTTTTTCTACAGTTTTTATTTCACAATAACTTTTTTCTACAGTTTTTATTTCACAATACAGCCACAAACATTTTTTCTTCCTGAATTTGTAAAATGGGTCAGTCTGTATTTATTAATGCTTGCACTTTTGAAATTCGTTCTTTCTTTTACGTGCAATTTTGTTGGTTAGTGCAAGTCTCTAGTCCTGTTATGTATTTATTTCTTCATTTTATGTTCTATGGTTGCATAATTCTGGAGGCTGGTTAATTAGCTGTTCAATTAAATCCAAAAATCATGTTTGACTGAGAAAATTCACTGGATCTCATAATGCCTGGAAATGCAGAATATTCATTTCCGGACATACAAGGATATAGCGACTTTGGCTAGTGATCATGCACGAAAGAGAGAAATGGAGGCTCTTAATCATCTCTGTGTGAATCAGGTTAGTTAGCAATTTCATTCTTAGATAAGATGCGTACCAGAGAAATTCCACACTTGCTCATGTCTAATTGTTACTCTTGTCAGGTTGAAAAGTACATGGAACTTTGGAACAAGAATGATGAGTTCAGAAAGGATTACATAAGGTGTAATATGAGGAGTACAGTAAGGAGATTTGGGACCTTGGATGGTCGAACACTTGGTCCCGATGAGGAGCCAGCTGTGATTCCCAGTTACCGGGTGGAAAGAGTTAATAAGATGGTAGCTAGTGTAGATAAAGTTAATAGTGTGTCACAACCTCCGATCCCTCATCAGGAAAAGCAAGTAGTAGTTCTTAGGAATGAAACTAAGGATGACAATATTGTTCTGCAAGCAGCAGGAGTGATGAAACAGGTTGAGAAAACGAAAGAGGCTCACAAACCAATTCAAAGAGAGAATACGGTTGATGAGCCAAAAGAGGCCGAGCAATTGCAAACTGCTCAGGAGCCAGAGGCTGCTAGAAAATCGCAAACTGCTCAGGAGCTAGAGGCTGCTAGAAAGGAGGAGGAACTGAGGAAGCGTGAGGAAGAAGCCAGGTTGAAAGAGCAACGGCGGTTGGAGGAGATTGCAAAGGCTAAGGAGGCATTAGAAAGGAAAAAACGCAATGCAGAAAAGGCCCAACTGAGGGCTGAAATGCGAGCCCAGAAGGAAGAAGAGCAGAGACTGAAGGTAAATCTTCAGCTTTTTCAAAGAAGATTTTTAAGTTTTCCGCACACATCCTATGAAAGCAATAGATTTCTCTCACTAAATTATGGTTTTATGTGCTTGAAATTTTAAAATCACATCTTGTTTAATACAGGATAAGGAGAAAAGACTGCGGAAGAGGGAAAGGAAGAAGGGTTCTGTAAGTGAAACACAGAGCGAAAATAATGATGCTGAAACTGCTTTGATTTCCACCAGCCCAAGAGAAACTATCAAAGAGCCTGAGGCTACTGAGAATTCTCAAACACTCACTCGGAGACATCAGAAATCATCTCAATACACAAAACAGATGAAGACTAAATCCATTCCTCCCCCTCTCCGCAACAAAAACAAAAGGAAATGGCAGCAGTGGGTTTGGTTATTTCTTTCTTGCCTAGTCGTCATTGCTCTGTTCTTCCTCGGGAACATCGGCTTCTTCTCCCATATGAAGCCACCAAAAAACCCTGGATATTAGGTTCATTACCTTGTTAGATTTGGCATGGAGTGAAGACAACAGGTTTGCTTTATATCTTATAGATGGAGAGAAGAGAGGCTATTCTTTCGTTCTACATATACATAATATGTTGGTTCATTATAGTTTTAAACGATTTTTGGTTCTTAATAGAGTGATAAGATGTTTTTAAGTAACAGAAAGCATTTTTATGTGGGTATTTATTTCTACCAAAAAAAAAAAAAGATGCTTAATAATCGTATTGTTGGTATTCTGTTTAATGGTAGCGTATTATCCAATATATAGTCGAGTGCTTGACTAGTTTTTCTTAATTAGCAAAGTACTATTTTTTCGATATTATTATTTCCTTGCAATACTTGTTATTATGCCTTTCTTGAGCTAATGTTATGCCTGAAACTAACTCTTTGGGGATGACCAATGGTTTGGGCTTGGGATTTTTATGTTGGAAGTCTCAAATTTGAAATTCCTTGCCAGCAAAAGCAATTTGTCTTCTTGGTTGAATTCGTCGCACTGGGCTTGCTTAGTGAGGTTACCTTTCCTATGCGATTTGCGAGATATTGCATAGGAGCAGAGGTTTACCCTGTGCGCTCCCAAAAGGTAGCGTTTGTGGGTTTTCCTTGTCATCAAGAAAAAAGAAAAAGAATGTTATATTTGAAACTACTTTTTTATCTTCACAAGATAGAGGTATGGTTGCATAGATACTATCTTTTTCAAGCTCCATTTACGGGATTATTATACTCTATGTTGTCGTTATCCTTACCATGCAATGACAAATACTTGTTTCTTTAATAATTATTGGTAGATGATTATTTATTTCAAGTATATGCCAAGTTAGTATTTGTTAAAGATAATTAGTCTCTTTATTTTATTGGAGTCCGGAGCCAAACGGGCCACTTTTCCAGTTCAAAGCGTCAAATGAGATAACTGTTAATGTCACATAAGCTTGATCAACAGACAAACATGATTTAAAAATTTGTTTTGATCTAGTTTACGATATCTAGTTAAGAATATAGAATAGGAGGGCCTACTCTTTTTATATATATCATCATACTATACTGGGATAATGTCTACCCTAGAAAGTTGTAATCAATATACACAAGTACAACCAATAATTTTGCTTATTCAATGATCAAGAACTTACAAGAAAGACAATAATGATATCGGGCCTGGTATTATAGTATGTTAGTAGTCGTGTCGTTATATATTGTATTGTTATTTTTTGTCATTTATTTTGTTATTTTTATTGTTTCTATATATTTTCATTTGTTGTTCATTCTAGTTATTTCATATCTAGTATTCTGATTTTTTTGAGATGAGGGTATTTTGAAAATAGTCTTTTTTATATCTATGAGTTAGTGATAAGATTTGCGTATATTTTTTTCTCTCCAGAGCCTAGTTGTGAGATTTTCACTTGTTGTAATGATGAAGAATTTACAATTATTTCCTGATCAAGAATATTGCTTTTTCAACAAATAATAACATGTTATTGCTTGTCTATTAATGAAGATGGACACCCAAAATCATAACAGGACAATCTTTATATGATACAATTATTTGCAAGTTTTGCCATCAAATGTAATTGAGCACGTGGTTATTTATGTCACTCATAAGAAGAAAACAAATCTTACATCATAGAGATTCACATTTTTATTTTTTTTAACTATAAGATCACTTTACAGCAAATCATTTGTCAATATATTAATACAACTTGCCACTTTCATACCATTAATGGAGTATGTTTCTGTTGATTTTGTGAAAATCCACGTGGATTTTGATTTTTTTCAATTTTTGGTATTATACTTTTTGAAAATAGAAGTTTCTTTGTAGTAAACAAATTATTATTATTGTTTTATATTTAATTTTGATATATGAAAATGACTCGTAACTTAACGTCTCTTTATCATAAAGCATCTTGTGATAAGAAAAAGGTCGTCATTATGGAAATCTAAAGTTATCAATGTTTATTTCCCTTCGATATTCATATTAAAGTTCTGACTAAATCAAATCATGCACTACAGAACTCATTGGGAACTAACGATCCCAAAATTATTACTTTCTCTGATCTATTTTATGTGACACCCTTTTCATTTTAAGCCGTCCCAAAAGAAATGTCGTCTTACCATAATTTGAGAAACTTTTACTTGCATTGTATTATTTGGTCTACGTATGGGTTTTGAGCCAAATTGAGCAAGGGTGGCTGCTTCACGATATTGTGTCAATTCCATTTTTGAACTAGCAGGCTTGTTTCATAGTTTTGAATTGAGTAGTCGATCCGATGCTACTGATAGATAAACCGTTAGTAGCAGGTCTAATTTCATGATAAAAGAGGGCTATTTTTAATTTTAATTTTTTTTTACACTTAATGAAATGCTTCGTAGCTACATAAATATCTAAGGATTATTTTAGATGAGAAGTTTCAAAAATCTTCTTCTTTTTCTTTAAAACTGTGTCAAATCATATTGTGCAATATAAAATGAGACGGAAAGAGTGCTCAATATTATCCATGCTTTTGTTTGGTCTTTCTTTACAAATAGGACATAGGTGGGCACTATCAATCAACTACCCCACATGGTATTTTCTACTACAAAATATCTACCTCATAAAAGTCATAATATTTAGCAAACATAGAAAAATTAAAAAGAAAAAGTTGTTATTCTACCATATTAGTTGGATCTTGCTTTTTGATTGGGAAGTGTCTTTGTCCTTTTTACATCTTATTACTCACTAATCAAAACAAAATATGAGAAATTCTATGGAAGAGGAATCCTCTGCATCAATTGGTTCTTATCATCTTCTTGATGAACATGAAAACAAAATTAGTTGTAAAAATGATGATTCTCGACTTAGAGAATTGGGTTACAAGCAAGAACTCTATCGCGGTCTTTCGTAAGTTGTTCTTTCTTTTTGTTTCTTTATCTGTTAGTATTCAAAGAATATAATCTTAGTTGTATTACTATTGTAGTTTCTTGTCCTTCTGAGTTTGGTTATTATTTGTGGGCTTTTTACGCTTAAATTATCATTGTATCTTGGTAATTGTCATTCTTATTTAGGATGATTTGTTAGGTTGTCTACGGTATTTTGCCATGACTCTGTTCATTTCAGTTATTTTTTCTTCTCTATACTAATTTCTGTCGTCTTTTCTTGAGTCGAAGATCTATTGGAACAACTTCTTTATCTCTAAGGTAGTGGTAAGGTCTGATTATAAAATTTAATTTTTTGTCATTTTCAACAGCCTCTGGCAGAAATGCAAGGTAAGACTGTGTACAATAGACCCTTGTGGTTGGCCCTTTCCTAAACCCTGCGCGTAGCGAAAGCTTTAATCCACCAAGCTTGTTCTTTTTTACTCATGATAAATTCTCAATATATAGACGCAACTAAATTCAATACTTCGAATATTATGATTTCGAGTTCAG
>DF358212.1:78343-99903 GCA_000787875.1 Solanum virginianum
CAGAACTTCTATCACAACTTATTTCATTTTAATGAGTTCAAAAATCTTGCTTCTAACCAAAGCTTCTGGATTCGAATGACCCGACCCATATATTACACTTTTATTACTATTATACGCATGCAATTCGACTGAGTGACTATTTGCGTAAAGATCCTGAAAAAGAAACTCACATGCTTTTTTTTATTTTGGGCTTTTATGAAACAGGTTCATTGCAAATTTTTCTTTAACATTCTCCATTGTATCAGTTCTTACTGGTATATCCACATTGTATAACCAGGCCCTAACTTTTGGTGGGCCTGTAACTATTGTTTGTGGATGGCCCATAATCGGGTTAATGACACTCATAGTGGGCCTTGCTATGGCTGAAATATGTTCTGCTTATCCAACTTCTGGTGGGCTTTACTATTGGAGTGCTAAATTGGCTGGAAAAAAGTTTGGCCCATTTGCTGCTTGGATTACTGGCTGGTATGGGCCTTTTTCTTCTCCTCTTAAGTTTGGCCCATTAAGTATATATTGTTCAAAATTATGTGATGTAGTTTGACTTAACATAGGGTTTAGGAAATAAAAAATAACTTTTGAAATTTGTGGCTTAAAATAAGTTATAGATATTTATGTGATTATAAATCATTTTATAAGGGTAAAATATGCATTTTAAAGTTAAAATTGTTAATAATTATGGAAATATGTTATTCTTTCTGGAACTGACTAAAAAAAAAGTGAGTTGGATGAATAGGGATAGAGCCTAGATGGAGTACCATTTTGTATCATCATATTTTTAGGAATAAACTTGAGATTTTTTGTGACTGTAAGAAGGTATGAAGGTTGGGATAGAAAGGAAGTAGGTAGCAGAGTATTGTCGTATATTTATGCGGGAGAGGAAGGGCGCTAGTCTTATTTCTCATTCTTTATAGTAGTATTATTAATATGTATTTGTGTCGTGTCTTATTCTTTATGTTTTACTATTACTTGTTAACTTATCTACTTTGTATACCTTGTTATTTTTCTCTTGTTGTTTTCCTTCAAATTCTACTTTGATTGCACTTTTTTTGAGCGATAGTTTATAGAAATAATCTGTCTGCTCCATAAAGATAGAGATAAGATCTGATAGATCTTATTTTCTCCAGATCCCACTTGTAAAACTACATTGAATATGTTATTATTTTTAAGAATACAAATTCAACCATTTTTAACCCTTGTCGTTGAAAATTAGACATCATGAGTTTCGTGTTCCACAGGTGAAACTCCATGACATATAGCTTGTGGAATTTGAAATTCTATGATATATTATTTGTGGAACTTAAAACTTTGAGATGATGACTGTTTTTCAAAGATAGAATTAAAAAATGACATGTAGACACTATTTAATCTATTTTTAAAGTGCTTATATGCAGTAAAAAAATGATAATTTGTGTGGAATTATGCAAATGTCTTTGGAATTTTATTTGTGAAATTTGAAACTCTATGCTAATGCATGACTATTTTTTAAATAGGATAAATAATTGTGCATGAGTATGAACTTTAATTTGATGCATGAAAGTGGTTATTTAATTTCACTCGAACACAAAGTTGAGTTAGACAAATTGACTATAGTACATGTTCGTCTTGAAGTTAGAAATTTTGAATTCGAATTTGAAATAAATTTTTTTGATCAAAAACGATTGATCTTAATGACTCTATATACGATGCAAATTTGTATTAGTCGATCCAATGAATTTCAGAGTAGCAATAACTCAAGTTAACCACTTTCCAATTTATAATTGAAAAATAGTCATTACCATATAGTTTCACTCATAAAATTTAAAACTTTATGATAAAAAATATTTTTCGGTTATATGAGCTAAAAAGTAGTTATTTGTCTAAATAAATAATTTTGACATTTGATCATATTTTAATTAGTTGTTGTCTCACCTTAAAGATGCGTCCAAGAGAACACATTATTAATAATATCATAAAGTACACACATATATTAATTCCAAATTAATAATCGACAATCTAGAGCTTTCATATTTTATATGATAATGACTTTTCAAGTAAAATAATTTAATGTCATTTTGAGTTGGTTATTATTATTTGCTAAATACTTGGTATTTAGGGATTGGTAACTCATCTTTCTCATGTGGTACAAAAATTATGAAAGGACCAAAAAAATAAATTAATTTAGACAAGTTGAATCGTTGATAACTAATGGTTTCTATTTTACTAGACTAATTCGATAAGTTAAGATTCATATTTGAACTGAAAAGAAAAAATAAAAGAAGCAGAAGGGGTCGTTAAGAGTTATAGAGATAAGGTGGTTGATTAAAAAGTTATATTTATAATAATAAAGAGAATTTATTCAAATTCATATTTGAAAATGAGATTTCAACTATACTTGATTTGAAAAACTAACCAATTTACTCTCTTATCTCCCTCCTGTAACTTGAAAAATCACAAGAGAAGAAAAAATCATTGCGTAGAAAGTTGTGCTTACTATATCCTCCATCGTTGTTATATAAGAAGAAAAATGCGAAAAAATTAATTTTCAGATAGTGATCTAACGCTAAGAAATGAACATCATTCTACTCAAATGGAACTGCACACTTTCATATTCAAATCATTGTCCGATTGAGTGAGTATATTGATTCAATCAACTTAATAGTAGTTTGGGGTTTGAGTTATAAGTATGGAAAAAAATTCTCATCACAAAATTGATATAATCTATATATTATTAATAGGAAGAAAGTCTAGCCTAGGATCATGCCAAGTGGCAGCATAGGATTACAACATGTGTTAATTTTAGGATAAATTAGTTAGTAATTAGCTAATTGTTAATAATCGTGTTGATGGTTATTTATTTAATCTAATTTGAGATTTAACAAAACGTGAGAATTTACAAATCTTAGTTATTATTTATTGTTTTGATATTCAAATTTTGATTACCTTAATTTTGCCAATTTTTAATACAAATTTTGATAGATATCTTTTTAAGTAATTAACTACTTATAACTTTTTGATAAAAATTAATTTAAAATATGATTTTTTTTTAATGAGATAGAAATTTTTTAAAAAATAAAAAAAATTCTAAAATATTAGAACCAAGCAAATTCATATAGATAGTGGGTTGAGAATAATAAAGAAGAAAATATTTTTTAATTGAGATATTCATGTTAGAGTTTTTTTTTTTGTTTTTCTGTTTTTTTTTAAAATTTTTACGTGGGTTGGTAATTTTAACTCCCACTAGTAAATATTGAATGGGAAAATCTAATTTAATTTTATGATTATAAAAAAAAGATATAACGTGTTAAATTATTTATTCAATTTTATGATTATAACTTATATTTAAATAATTTTTCACGTTCCTTTAACAGATAATATTAAAAATAGCAGTCCCTCTTGACTTTTCCACATGCCAACAACCCTCAAAGAGTATGATATAAATGATTAATAAAAACGCACTTAGAATCAAACATTTATCATTATGTAAAAGCTCTAATTAATAAAAAAATGTAATTTTATTTCTTAATTAAGTTCATAAGTAAACGCGATGTTCAATTATGACTTCGATTCAGACTATCTCAATCCTCCTATGACCTTTGCGATATATAAAATATTGACATTGCTCAATAAACACTTACCTCTACTTCAAAACGTGTGATATAAATGATTAATATAAATATTAAAAATAATTTTATGATTCGAACTTAAATAAATTGATATGATGAATTGGACAAAATCCCAACTTCCAACAATTCAGATTTTTAGAATCTTGCAAATGCAATTATGAGCTGTTACTACAAATATAATACAAGTCCAAATATCTCTCTGACTCTCTACCTGTCAACCTTATGGCCTTCAAATCTTTGGCTATTAATTTCACACTACAGTCCAATTGCTTTCTTTGACCACCCTCTGCTCTTTTCATTCACAAAAATACCAATAAAGAATCAATCATTTTGCAGAAAGATTTCATTTTTGCCATTGTAGAGTGAAGAAGGAAGGAATTTCAAGAGGCAAAGTTGCAGAGAGTTGCAGAGAGGAAGGAAAAACAAAAATGGGTTTTGAAGAAGAAATTGATTCGGGCCATGCAAGGCTACATGAACTAGGATACAAACAAGAACTCAAAAGAGACCTTTCGTAAATACCCCATTTCCTAATTTCTTCAAAAAGTTTAAAAAAATTCAATCTTTTTTATTTTTTTGTACTTATTGGGTATTTTGGGTTCTTGGGGTTTTGTTTGTTTGCAGGGTGTTGTCGAACTTTGCGTTTTCGTTTTCTGTTGTATCAGTGCTTACTGGTTTGAACACATTGATGGGTACTGGTTTGAATTTTGGTGGACCTGTTAGTTATGTTTATGGATGGCTAATTGCTGGTGTCTTCACTCTGTTTGTTGGAATGTCAATGGCTGAGATTTGTTCTTCTTATCCAACTTCTGGGGGTCTTTATTACTGGAGTGCTAAGCTTGCTGGTCCAAGCTGGGCACCTTTTGCTTCTTGGATCACTGGCTGGTAATGTTTTTGCTTTTATTGTTTAGTCTTTACTGTTTATGTTTGAGTTAGCTTGTGATGTTTGGAGTTTATAGTATTTTGGAACAGTTAGAGGTGGAGTTAGAATTTTGAATTAATGAGTTTTCGAGTTTTAGTAATCGTAGTATTGCCTATGTTGTTTCTTGTCATTTGATTTCTGCTCCTATCTATTGTTTCTTAAACCTCGGTTATCCTATTGACTTTTGTCCTATGAGCCGAGGGTCTATCGAAAATAGCTTCTTTACGGGTGAGGGTAGGGGTAATGTCTGCATATCCTCTATCCTCTCCGGACTCCACTTCGTGGGACTACATTGAGTATGTTGTTGTTGAGTTTTGAAGTAGTAAGTCAATTTGTAGTAGAGTATACCGAAGCTTCGTTGAATCCACAAGGGATTTGCTTGTAAATTGTAATGCGTAAAAGTACATGATCAATATCTCCTGAAGGACAGTTGTCTTTTACGGCAAAGTTTTTGTTCATCAGTTCTGTTTTTCTAATAATTTCATGCCATTTTCGCCCTTTCTCTGTTCTGCTTTCGGTTCTTGGACTACCTTAATTAAATACTTATAGGATTCAGGTTGTTGGTATCTTGGAGAATATCAATTTTTAACTGTCTGGTTTACAGAGGAAACTTTATTTGGAAGTGGAGGAGAGCAAGTTGCAAATTTTCTTAGCACTTTACGCTGTGAAGTTTTAACCTGTTTGTCTGTTTATAGAAGGGCATAGGTTCACGTTCCTTGCAAGTATTTGTAGTGTTAATCAATCACCAGCTATTATCTAACGTGTTTTGAACCGCGACTGGCCTCAGGGGCTAAGATATTAAAGAGAAAAACTCCACAGGACTGCCATTATTAGCTGGTGATATGTTAGCCTGGATTAGCTTTTCCTGTTGATTGAGGCTCAAGCCTTTTGCTTTCGCATGATTTTATTAATCTTACAAGTATGTGAGTTCCATATAGTCAATCCTAGTGGGGATAAAAGAGGAGAGTTACAGACATACATGAGGTTGACGGTAAATGGTAAATACTCAAAATTTGAGAAATCCTCGTTGTAATGAATCCTCTATGTATTGGAATGAAATGGGTCCTGTCATGTTGTTGACCCCTACTAGTTTGGGTTTGTGGCATATCTGGTTGATGCTGATTTGCGCAACCAGCTTTGCATTTTGGAGACTAACTCGGTCCATATTTATGGCTTGATTTCAGCTAAATGCTGTTCTCACGCAATTCGTAATGTGATAAATGCACAATCAGAATATGCTTTTGACTTTTGACAATGAGAGTGAATGTTCCTGAAAAATTGCAGCCGTCCTAGGACGACCTACATTGTCAATAAGTTCCTTAACTGTATATGCTAGTTTCAGTTCAAGGTCGCTAGACATTAAGCTCCTTGGAAGGAATATATAGGGATTTGGGTAGAGCAAACACAGAGAAAGTAAAACAGGAGGAAACACAGCAACACACACACCAAAAAAATAAAAAAGCAATTTTTTTTTTTTTTTTTTTTAAAATATTGAACTCTGGTGACCTGTGTTTAATTCTGTACTTGGTACTTTTTATTATCTACTGTCTTTTAATATTAGAGTTAATGGAACATGAAATCATTAATATCTTCTGTTAGCTCATGCCTTGTGTCAGTAGTGCAACATTCAGCTGTCATAAGTTATTTTTTGACGAAAACTGATGGCTTCTATATTCATAAATTTGTATTGCTTCCTTCTAATTACAATTTCTTTCATTTTCATATTGCAGGTTCAACATTGTTGGTCAGGTATCGTGAAGAATTACTCGTATTACCATTCAAAATTTTTAGTGTCTAATTGGGCTTAGCTGCTTCACCATATAAAACTACTCTAATCTACAATGGAAAATCTGATTGCAGTGGGCTGTCACAACAAGTATAGATTTTTCATTGGCTCAGTTAGTTCAGGTGATAATTCTTCTTAGCACTGGTGGATTAAATGGTGGCGGATATCAGGCCTCCAAATATGTGGTTATCGCCCTCCACGGTGGAATTCTACTTTTACATGCTTTATTAAATAGTCTTCCGATCTCATTGTTGTCCTTCATTGGACAACTAGCTGCTGCGTGGAATGTTTTAGGTACATTGAAGTCAACCTCATCTCTATTCTTGACCTCAGTACTTTGGAATTGTGCGTTCGCTCAGCTCTGAGTTAATGATTACAGGTGTCTTTCTTCTTATGATTTTGATCCCATTGGTCGCAACGGAAAGAGCTAGCGCTGAATTTGTGTTTACTAATTTCAATACTGAGAATGAGGATGGAATCAACAATAAACTCTACATCTTTGTCCTGGGACTTCTCATGAGCCAGTACACATTGACAGGTTATGATGCCTCTGCTCATATGGTGAGTTCTGCATACTTTTCTCTACAATGCTAATTGTTTTCCTGTATTTTCTAAAGTATGTCCGATATCGGAGGATGTGGTATGAGCTTATTTTACAGAGGCCCTTCAAATTCCCAAAGAACTTATGATAAATTACTGCTCCTTTTAAACTACCTGACAGTGTGAAGTTATGGATTTTGTAATGAGAAGAGACTCAGATAGCTGAGTATACAATAGAACTTGTTTGTCTTGGAAAATATCAGGAGCGGAGTACATATAGCAGCAACTCAATTGATTTTATATCTTGAAACTAAATTTCCTCCTCTGTTAGGCCTAGTACAACTTTAGGAACTTCTTGTTGCAAAGTGATTGTGAGTAATTTTTTTATTTTGTTCTTATATATGACATTGTTTTGCAGACGGAAGAAACCAAAAATGCAGATACAAATGGGCCAAAGGGAATTGTAAGTGCTATTGGCATATCAGTTCTTGCTGGTTGGGCTTACATACTTGGTATAACCTTTGCAGTTACAGATATCCCGCATCTGTTGAATAAAAACAATGATTCAGGCGGCTATGCTATTGCTCAAATCTTTTATGACGTATTCAAGAGTAGATATGGCAGTGGTGTTGGTGGAATTATTTGCTTAGGTGTAATTGCTGTTGCTGTATTCTTTTGTGGTATGAGCTCATTAACTAGCAACTCGAGGTAACTATGCTTGATCGGAGATTCTCCTTGTGTAACTCAGATTCTTTAGAAGAGCCACTGATCAAAATTTCTTTTGCAGGATGGCTTATGCATTCTCCCGAGATGGAGCAATGCCATATTCATCATTCTGGCATAAAGTAAACAAGCAAGAGGTTCCCATAAATGCAGTCTGGACGTCAGCCTTCATAGCATTTTGCATGGCATTAACGGTACAAAATATTCATCCTTCTACATCTTGAGAGACCACATTGAACATTCCCTCCACCTGCATCATCCTGAAAAAAGAAAACTGAGAAAATAAGAACTAACTCATGTAAGAAATAACATTACTTAGGCATAGTATATAAACAAACACTCAAACTCGGCCTCACTGACAAGTAAACACTCGAACTTTGAAAATGCATATCTAGACACCTCAACTTGTCTCAATTGTGTCAGTTAAACACTCCCATCTACAAAATGATCATCTAGAAACCTCCAAAATTTATGTGCCACTCTAGCATAAGTCTCAACAAAACACAATTTGGACGAGTTGGAGTGTTATTTGTTGTCAGTTGAAACCAAGTTAACGTGTATAGATGTGCACTTTCAAAGTTGGGAATCCTTCGACTGTCAGCATGCATGCCTGTTACTTAATATGCTTTCTTGATTCATTAGTTTGTTTGTCTCGCGCACCTTCCAGTTAGTGATACACCTATTTTTTCCCGTCTGCTTGAATTGTAGTCTCTCGGTAGCTTGGTAGCATTTCAAGCCATGACATCTATAGCAACAATCGGGCTTTACATTGCTTATGCCTTGCCAATCCTGTTTCGGGTTACTCTAGCTCGAAAGTCTTTCATCCCAGGTCCTTTTAACTTGGGAAGCTACGGGATCTTTGTAGGTTGGGTTGCAATATTGTGGGTCGCGCTCATCTCTGTGCTCTTCTCTTTGCCTGTTGCCTACCCTATTACAGATCAAACTCTCAACTACACCCCGGTCGCGGTTGGTGGCCTTGTCATTCTTATAGTTTCTTCATGGATCTTCAGTGCTAGGCATTGGTTTAAAGGTCCTATTACTAATATAGGGAACTCTAGTGAAGAAGCTTAAGAAGTAGAGAGAATTCTTTGTAATTAGACAATGTTGATTTGTATGATAATCTGTGTCGGCAGATTTCAAAATTTGAAATTTATGAATTCGAGTCAGGGGTTCTACATTTTATTTGTGCTAGTGACACATTTGTTCTACGTGGCATTTATCCTATATGACAATTTTGTGTCCTACGTATATTATGCCACGCAGGACGTGTGTCTGCTTGTTCAATTTTATATATAAGTTCAAGTGCCTATTTGTGCCGATTCAAAGTTGGAGGGTGCAGATATCAGATAAATCCAAGTTAAAAAGCTTATTTATGTATTATGCCTTATTTCAAATTATCGATTCGATAAATTCTAATAGCTTCGATCCTATCTTTATATTTGTGTTAGAAAGTTACTTAATACACATGTAAATTATTTTTCTCAACTTGTTATTCTATCTTAAAATTCAGAATCCATAAACTTAAAATCCAAAATTCCTCCCATGATTCAAATATTCTTTCATTGACTTCCTTTTTGGTTCATTAATTACAATCGTCAACTTGATTTCTTTATTTATTGCTAAAAGACATGGTCAACTAACTAATTATGAAGCCAAAGGTCAACTAGTTTAAGTAAACCTTGGTTTAATTTAGTACTATTTTTCCTTCCAATAATAAATGAAATAATATTTATCTAGCCTCTATATAAGTGCAACATGGTTTAAATTATTGAAGATCCTATTTATCTCAACACATTTCTTTGTGGTGCGGTATCAAAATTTTGATATTAACTATATATAGATTAAAAAAATTATATTAATCATATATAAATAATATAAATTTTTGTCAAAAGGTATTCTGATGAATTCAGGAGAGATATTTCTTACAAACAATTTCTCTATTCCTAGGCAACAACGAATTTAAAGGGTCAATATTATTTTTATAGTATTAACTTCAGATCATTAAAAAAATTCATGAAATTTCAAATTTTAAATTGATCTACATTTCAATTCTCCAATTTGAGACTTGTAATAAAGAAGGGAGGAATCCATCAAAAAAGATGTCCTTTTCAAATAATAATAATTAAATATGTCAATCATTTTTTTAAAAAAAAGATTCATATAAAGAGAAGACTTATAATTTCATTGGCCATTCTAAAATATATCTCGTGTCACGTAGAGTTCTATTTAAAAATAAGTGGTCACTTTTTTCAAATTTATGAAAAGGACCACATTAATATAATAGTGAATAAGTTTTTGAAATGAGAGGTAAAATATTATGGTACGTTCATTTACTTAAGTTATCAACAAAATGGCACCACTAGAACTTATGATTTATTCAAAAATATGATTAAAAAAACAAAATTATGACTCTTTATTATTCAATGTTCGTTATTTGTTTGGAGATTTCGATTAATTAGATTTACACTATGTAAGTCTCATTAAGCATTCTTTATCAGAAATTTTTTCATTCTCAGAATTCAAACTCGAAATCTTTAATTAATGATGTCCTATTTGATTTGAATCTGTTCTGAAAAAGTCGAGGTGTTTCGAATTGTTTGTTGACACGGACAAAGTCAGGCCACCTGTAGTGAATCTTAACATACCCAATGCCTCCTCGTCTGCCGCTTGATATATACCTTGAAAAGCTCTCATGAGATCTCAACGAAATTCATGATCATCTTAGACAGGAAAGAGAATGAAAATGGATCACATATGATAGTCATGGTTGATTTTGATTCGAGAATCTTAAGCGGCGTAAGCAAATCATAGATAAATCATAACGTGAGGGAATATATGAGTGAGAATAAATTAAATCAATAAATTGAATGATACATAAATGACCAGCAGATGAAATAGATAGACCTATCTAAATATAGACCAATTGTACAGTAAATGTCCCAAGCCACATATATATTTTATTATTATTTCAATAATAATAAAATAAAAGAATGTCATTTAACCCCTCAACTTTTTTATTTCTATTAGTTGTAGAGCGTCCTACGTGATAATTGACATGAGATACATTGTTCAACTTTATACAAATTTAAGTGCTATTTATACACACCCAAAATTACGTTAGAGGGTACAGATTCCAATTAAGATCAAATTAAATGACACGTTTATGATTTTTTCTTTAAAGAACTCTTACCTTTTTTGTGCAT
This sequence comes from Solanum virginianum, assembly GCA_000787875.1. Classification (NCBI taxonomy): domain Eukaryota; kingdom Viridiplantae; phylum Streptophyta; class Magnoliopsida; order Solanales; family Solanaceae; genus Solanum; species Solanum virginianum. The sequence continues at coordinate 89,117 of DF358212.1, forward strand.
CCGCAACTTGAAGGTTGGAGGTGGAGGGTGTTTACCAGGGCAGCAACACGCTCTCGTCTATTTAGTTGTTTTTATGACGTTTCAAGATTTTCAACGAATATTATGCTTGAACTTGTAATTTTAAGGGAAAGTTACCTAAATATATCAGCTGGCGTTGTCAATTATTTATTCATACCAGCTGTACGTAATTATACATGTCATGACAATAACATGTAACATATTAATTATAATAGTTACAATTTGTCACTAAATAAGTCATTTCACTTCTCAAATATTTGAAAATCAAATATTTGAAAAAATTTCCTTGCTTTATTAAGTCTTTATATACATGTGAAAAGCCAAAAAGGCTACAGCATTCATTCCTCTAAATTCCTGAAGTTGAAGAAGGACAAGAAATTATTTGATCGAAAACTATGAGTAATATTCGCGTAGCAAATGCAGATGGTATAGTTGATTTTCATCATGCTCGTGTAATTGATTCAGATAATGCTCGTCTTCATGAGTTAGGATACAAACAAGAACTCAATCGCGATCTCTCGTGAGTACCTTGCATTTTGAATGTACGCTCTTGATTGTTTACGCGATATACATGTGATATCTGTTAGTTGAAAACATGTTTTTGGTTATGTTAGCATGTTTTCTAGGAGTCTTTTCGTTAAATCTTCTAGTACTTTTTGTTTGGTACTATATTGGTTCGAAGATGAGGTTAAATGGAAAGACGACGTGGTCCATGAGGAATTCGTATAGTTGACTCCAACTTGCTTGGGATTATGGTACTGTAGTAATAGCTATAGAGGAAAAAAGGTCAAATTTGAACATGAGGGGGCTGGAGTGGTTCAGGTCGGAGTCATGATTGAACACGATGCTTGCTTGGTGGTCTTAGTTGAGAAATAAAGTTGCAACTTTGCTATTAGGTAGGTATAACTTTTGGGATTATGATAAACGCTTGATCCTAACAAGTAGTATCAGAGCCAAATTTATCCCTTAAATTTCAACCACTATTCAAAATTACACTCAGGTTGGAGCTCCGTTGGGGGTCAATGACAAAAATGAGACATTTGTTGGGTAATACCAACATTCTGCCTATAGCAAGGCTCATGAGTGGACAGGGGTGGCTCGGCAAGGCTCATGAGTGGACAGGGGTGGCTCGGGTTGAGCCTTTGCTATCAGCTATAGCTTGTGACAGGATGGTAAGTGCTGCTGGGATAACAATAGATGAAAAGTTTAACAGAGGTCGAAGTAGTTCAATTTCCAATAGTACATGAGCAAATTTGACCCTTTTTCTGATAAATCCTTATTGCGTTGTCGTTGTTGTTGTTCTTGAATTGCAGGATGATATCAAATTTCGCGATTTCATTTTCTATTGTATCGGTGCTTACTGGATTAAACGGACTGATGGGCACCGGGTTGAACTTTGGTGGCCCTGTATCATACATTTATGGATGGCCAATTGCTGGTACTTTCACCTTGTTGATTGGGTTGTCAATGGCTGAAATATGTTCTTCTTATCCGACTTCCGGAGGTCTGTATTATTGGAGCGCTAAGCTTGCTGGTCCGAGCTGGGGACCTTTCGCTTCTTGGATCACTGGCTGGTAACTAATTTTTCTCTATTTTACTCGTCGAGTCTTTACTCCGTTTCATGCCATTTCTTCCTCGTTCTCGAGTGCTATAATCATGTTTTACTTTGTTTTCTCGGACTCTCTTAAGTTCTTGTAAGAATCAACTCGTTTCTGTAATAGTTTAAACTTTTAGATGAGATGATTATACAATTTAGCATGGCGTCAGTATGACAAAATATAATTTTTTGATCAATAGAGTGCAAAATGCCCATTCTAAAAGACGAGTTGCTCTGGAATTCTATGTTCTTTTACTTGTTATATCAGAAGTTACTTCACATATTGCTCGACTTAAAACGGATAGTGAACTTGTTTCTGTCTTTTGTTGCATCTTTTTAATGATTCGATAGATGATTTGGTAAGCCAATGAATATTTTCTGTGTTTCAGACTATGGTTAACCGATTTGTTAAAGTATCTCGTTTTGTGAGTTTTCTACATGATGTTTGCGTTTCCTACCTGAATTGTCGTCAACTCTCAATCAAACACACCTCGAAATTAATGAGTCAGCTTCCATGTGGACAAAATCTTCTAGGCAAATTACGTGGTCACTATCTCAAGCTGTGATTTGATAACAATTGATGATAGTTCTGTAAGAAACACAAACACCTGATAGTTCATGAAACGTTAAAAGACGTGATACTATTATGCTAAGTTAGCTAAACTTTTCGCTTGTCTCATTTGCAGGTTCAACATTGTTGGTCAGGTATCTCGAAGAATTAGTCATGTTAACATTCATACTTCATAACTAGTATCTAACGACAACTCTAATAAATATCGCGAAAATCTGATCGCAGTGGGCTCTCACAACAAGTATAGACTTTTCCCTTGCACAGTTGGTTCAGGTGATGATCCTCCTTGGCACTGGCGGCAAAAATGGTGGCGGACATTTGATCTCTAAATACGTAGTCATGGCTCTCCATGGCGTATTTCTTTTAATACACGCTGTATTAAACAGTCTTCCTATCTCACTGCTGTCGTTCCTTGGACAAGTAGGCGCTGCAGCCAACTTTTTCGGTACATAATACACAACTCCTTGCTACTTAAATAAGTACTGTAAGTGGCAGAGTGGCCTTGCTGCGTCTTCATTCAGCTCTGAGTTGATGATTAACGATTGCAGGTTGCTTCCTCATGATTGTGATTCCAGCAGTTGCAACTGAAAGAGCCAGTACAGAATTTGTGTTTACCAACTTCAATACAGAGAATCAGGATGGAATCAACAATAACTTCTATATCTTCGTCCTCGGACTTCTTATGAGCCAGTATACGTTGACAGGTTACGATGCTTCTGCATATATGGTGAGTCGATTTTAACTGTGAGTGAAGGGTCATAAACACACCTAAAGTATCTCAAGATTTTGTAAGTTTCGTATCTAAACTATCAGATGTGCGAGTTTCCTACTTGAACTATCACCAACTGTTGTGCGAGTTTCGTACTTGAACTATCACCAACTATTTATCAAAACACACCTCAGATATCAACTAGTCATAGTGATGTTCAGTTGTGCAAGTTTTCTACATGAACTATCACCAACTATTTATCAAAAAACCCCAACTGCTCGCTTTTCCTACCTGAACGATGGTGAAATTTCTGGTAACAAAATGGAATAACTAATAGTTGAGGAGTGTTTTGACAAAAAAAAGTCTGTGATAATTCAGGTAGAAAACTCGCACACTTGATAGGTCAGGTTATGAAACTCTTGAATAAAAAAGATACTTTAGGTGTGTTTTTGACCATTAACTCCACAGTTCCCTTCCTCTCCCCGCGTAAGTTTTCCTGTATCAAAGCGATTCACGTAAATTTTCATTTTGTTGTTCTCTATTGATGTTTCCGTAGTCAGAAGAAACGAAAGACGCAGATAAGAACGGGCCATCAGGAATTGTAAGTGCCATTGGCATTGCAGTTATCGCAGGATGGGCTTATGTACTTGGTATAACATTTGCAATTAAGGATATTCCGAATCTCTTGAGTGAAAATAATGACTCAGGTGGTCACGCCGTTGCTCAGATCTTTTATGAAGCATTCATGAGTAGATATGGTAGTAGCATTGGCGCGGTGATTTGCTTAGGTATAATTGGTCTTGCCGTGTTCTTTGCTGGTATGAGCTCACTAACTAGCAACTCAAGGTAAAAAGAAACCAGGATCACTTCTTATGAACTCGTTGAGAATGACTCAGTAAACGATCCTTTAAGGGTTTATGTTTGCATTTATTGTTTTTCTCGTAGGATTGCTTATGCATTCTCCAGAGACGGAGCAATGCCATTTTCGTCACAGCTGCAGAAAGTGAACAAGCAGGATGTTCCTATAAATGCAGTCTGGATGTCTGCAGTTGTAGCATTTTGTATGGCATTAACGGTACACATTCTCATAACTCTGCAAGACCACACCGAAGTACCAAAGGTTTGTTTCTTTGTCACATTCCATTGCTAACAGAACTTTGTTTTTGTGTGAAGTCTCTTGGAAGCTTGGTAGCATTTCAAGCGATGACATCAATAGCAACGATTGGGCTTTACGTTGCTTATGCTATACCAGTCTTGTTAAGGTTGACTCTAGGTCGAAAGTCATTCACAAAAGGGCGCTTTAACTTGGGAAGATACAGTACCATTATAGGTTGGATATCAGTTCTATGGGTCACGCTCATTTCTGTGCTGTTCTCCTTGCCAGTTTCCTACCCTGTTACAGATCAAACTCTCAATTACACTCCTGTTGCTGTTGGAGGCGTTCTTATTCTAGTCATTTCTACATGGAACTTCAGTGGTAGGCATTGGTTTAAAGGTCCTATTAAGAATATTGACGATAGCTCAAGGGAAGACGTGTAGAAACTAGAAGGACGAGTTGGAGTGTTAAGCTGTCAGTTGGAAACTAAGCTGATTCATTTCAACGTGCATTCTCACATTAGAGTGCTTATTTGCCTGTTGAAGTCAAATTTTGAATGTTTATGTATTATGGCAAATGAAAATAGCAAGCAATACTTCCTTCTTTTTGGTTCATCTTAGTTAATCCCAATCTTCTGGTGTAAAACTGTCCATGTTATGAAACAACAGACGGAACGAAAGGGCTTCTATGCATTCAGAATCAACAAGCAGAAATTTTCAGACAGAAAACGATGCTCGCTAAAGTAACTGACACAAGATAAACCTCAACTATACTACGTCATGATAGTCGTTACAACAGAGAGATGACAGTCTTACCAAAGATTAAAAAAGGCACCTAAGGCGTAACCATGGGACAACTGGGACAGAGTCACCGCTACTGCTCCTTAAGTAGAAGAAACATGGAATTCTGCTACTTTTTAATATTCCAAGCATGGGATGACCGTGGCGCTGTTGAGATCCCCTCATAGTATTGGATGTCGAGCTTTCCCTTGTTCCATTCTTTGACAAAGTCGGACAAGATTTGTCCTTCCTGGATTCTTCATCTCCTTTGATCTTCTGCCGCTTGCTTCTCACGTCATCTGTTTAAACAGACACAAATACACATGAAATTATCAGTTGGAGTTTGGGAGAAAAAGCAAAGGAGAAGTACCTGGTGAAGAAGAAGGGGAATTTCTCTTATGCTTGATAGCTCTTCAAACTTGATTTTCTGAGAAGAGATGGTAAAGCAAAACCATGCAAAAGGTTAATCGTGGAGATAGATGTCCTACTTATTTTCATAAAGAAAGTTACAGGAAGGACCGAGAGGGGAAATAGTTACTGCAAATGCACACGGTCTAACAATTTTTCAAGCATTTATAGCTCCAATAGTGTGGATGACATTCAACATACAGTACATAATACAGAGTAATCAAGTGAGGAAGAAGGATAAACTACTTGGAGGTTTATCGGCAGTAAATGGAATAGCTTGAGAAACCTCTTCTCAAAATGAAAGAAAGATGAAGGTTTTAAACAAGAAATACTCACCGACTTATCCTTATGTTTGCGGCTCTTGCTTTTGTGCTTTTCGCCCGACTCCTTCTCTGAAGCAATATCAGTGTGTCAGTGTGTCTAGCATAGCTTCAAGCACCAAACCAGTAACATACAGGGAAACCATTCAATTTAAGGGTACACATGTCCCTATGTAGAAATGTACATAATAACATAAAATCAGAAATCCACACTTGCTACGATAATCATATAAAATAGATCTATAAAGCTACCCACGACATCAGCATGAGTTGCACAAAACAATGAAGGGAGACCTAACAATACCAAGAACAGAGGTTAGTAATATCAAGTAGAACCAGCGATCCAGCCTAAGACACTTGTCTTCATCGGAAGAAATCGACTAAAATTACGAGATCATCACTGACAAATCAAAACTCTATCGCGGGGCAATTAGTCTTTCCAGCACACTACTGCAGGGACCCGACATCTATTTAAATAAAGTGTGCACAGAAATCAAAGCCCTTTTCAGTTATTAGTGTAAGATATCCTAGCACACATCGGTACATTGATTGCACTTTGCATCATTCTAAATGGAAGATGGGAATAGAGAACTTGGTTTCCAAGAAGGTGGCTTAGGAAGTACCGATCATTACCGAAGCAAACAAAGCTCTATGGAGTCGTATGGTTATCAGGATGGTATACACAAGAATATCTCGTGGGTTGGGATACCCCATGGGGATTAACTTATCCCACTTTCTATATGGGAGCTAATCCTGCCATTCAGTACAAAATGGAAAATTAACTAACACCCATAACAAAAAGTGAAACAAAATAATCCCGCGTTACCCCTAACCATTTTCTCATACAACAACAAACCTAGTGTAATACCCATAGTGGAGTTTGGGGAGGGTAGAGTGTATCCAAACCGTACCCTTATCTTGAGAAGGTAGATGTGTTGTTTCCGATTAACCCTTAATGCAAAGAACGATAAAAAAGTTGCAGTAGCAGCAACCAAAAACAACAAGATAATAATATGGTAACCAAGAGTAAAGGAACTACGCCCAAGTACCTCCTAACCCTCCATCCTAAATCTCGACCTCCACACCTTATCAAGGGTCATATCCTCAATGAGTTGAAGTTGTCATATCTTGCCTAATCACCTCATCCCAATACTTCTCTAGCCTACCTCTACCCCGCACCTCCTCAAGCTCACTCTGGCCAACCTTACTTTCCGCATCTTATCCTCCACAGAGGCCACTCCTACCTTTTTACAAATATATATGTTCCTAATCTTATTGCTCCTGGTATATCCTCACTTCCAACTCATCATCCTCATCCCTACCAAAACAGGTTAGTCAATCAAAACCTCTCATAATACCAATAAAACCGCTTGCAAGAAGTTCCCCTTTTGTTTCTTTTTTCCTTTTTTGTATGTGTTTTTCCCCTAAATTTCTCTGTTAGTTGCTTAACGAATGAAAGATCTTATACTTGCAATCAATCAAACTGAAAAAGAAAGAAAAAAGGATTGTGGAGCAGTAAAATACTTACCATTTCAATTTCAAACTCCCAAACCCTTAATAGTTCATACCAGTTGATTTATAAAAAAAATTACAAAACCCCTAAATTTCCATGCTAAAAAATCAGTAAATTTCTCAACTTTACCTTCACTAGAACGGCGTTTCGATTTATGGGGTTTTTCTTTATCCTTTCTAGATTTGTCCTTCCTGGATTCTTCATCTCCTTTGATCTTCTGCCGCTTGCTTCTCACGTCATCTGTTTAAACAGACACAAATACACATGAAATTATCAGTTGGAGTTTGGGAGAAAAAGCAAAGGAGAAGTACCTGGTGAAGAAGAAGGGGAATTTCTCTTATGCTTCCTCTTCTCTTCCTTCCTCTTCCTGTCGCTACCCATTTTGTGCACAAAAATATTTTGAGCTCTTCCTCAATGAAGAAGAGATTTTTACGGTTTATTATTCATGACAAATGGAATTCACGCTTTTATATAATAACTCGCAAATTACGTATAAAAGGCAATCTACACTAGAAGTCTGACGCGATAAGCTCGACCTAAAAGGCATACCTCTTGCTTTTACTAGCAAAGAGTTTTGAACTTGATACCTCAAACGTAAAAGCCCCAAGCCTAAATCACTGGGCCATCACAAAGGGTGATAGTAGTTATTTGTGATAAGTTAATATTTTTTGCATAGGGGCTAAGGATTATACGAGTAATTATGAGTCTAGTATTATTGAAAGAGTAGTTTTTTTTAAAGATATAAATGAGAGGTGATCAAGTTGATTGAGCTAATAATCTCTCAAGTGAAAGATCACAAAGATCTTGTCGGGCTCGTTACGGATGAGTTGGTGTAATTTTTTGAAAAAGATGGCTAGATCCTTGGGTAGCGCCACAAAAATCATACGGGTGAATCGGCAACGAGCCTGGCAAGCGGCCCAGGTGGCCCGGGGGCGTTGGCGGGGGCCTGGTAGGATTTTAAGGCCCAAGGAAGGCGAAACAAGCGATTTCGGCCATTTTCTGAGGGTGTTAGCCCACGGATTCTAGCGCTGCCTGGGGTTCCGGGAAAGATTCTCGAAAAATCATACGGGTGAGTCGGCAATGAGCCTGACAAGCGGCCCAGGTGGCCCGGGGGCGTTGGCGGGGGCCTGGTATGATTTTATGGCCCAAGGAAGGCGAAACAGGCGATTTTGGCCACTTTTTGTGGATGTTAGCCCACGAATTCTGGCGCTGCTTGGGGTTCCGGGCAAGGATTTCCCAAAAATCATATGGGTGGGTCGGCAACGAGCCCGACAAGCGGCCCAGGTGGCCCGGGGGTGTTGGCGAGGGCCTAGTAGGATTTTATGACCCAAGGAAGGCGAAACAGGCGATTTCGGCAATTTTCTGTAGGTGTTAGCCCACGGATTCTGGCGCTGCCTCGGGTTCCGGGCAATGATTTCTGAAAAATATTGGGTGGATCGGTAACGAGCCCAGCAAGTGGCCCAGGTGTCCCGGGGCAATTGGCGGGGGCCTGGTAGGATTTTATGGCCCAAGGAAGGCAAAACAGGCAATTTCGGCCATTTTCCATGGGTGGTAGACCATGGATTCTGGCGCTGCCTGGGGTTTCGAGCAAAGATTCTTGAAAATTTATACGGGTGGATCGGCAACGAGATCGGCAAGCGGCCCAAGTGTCCCGGGGTTGTTGGCGAGGGCCTGGTAGGATTTTATGGCCCAAGGAAGGCGAAACAGGTGATTTCGGCCATTTTTCGTGGGTGTTAGCCCAAGGATTCTAGCGCTGCCTGGGGTTTCGGTCAAAGATTATCAAAAAATCATACGGGTGAGTCGATAACGAGCACGGCAAGCGGCCAAGTGGCCCGGGGCGTTCGCGGGGGCTTGGTATGATTTTATGGCCTAAGGAAGGCGAAACAAGCGATTTCGGCCATTTTTCGTGAGTGTTAGCCCACGGATTCTGGCGCTGCCTGGGGTTCCGGGCAAAGATTCCCAAAAAATCATACGGCTGGATCGGCAACAAGCCCGGAAAGAGACCAAGTGGCCTGGGAGCATTGGTGGGGGGGCGTTGGCGAGGCCCTGGTAGGATTTTATGGCCCAAGGAAGGTGAAACAGGCGACTTCGGCCATTTTCTGTGAGTGTTAGCCCACGGATTCTGGCGCTGGCTGGGGTTCCGAGCAAAGAATCTCAAAAAAAAAATCATATGAGTGGATCGGGGATGAGCTCGGCAAGCGGCCCAAGTGGGTCGGCAGCATTGGCGGGGCCCTGATAGGATTTTATGGCCCAAGGAAGGCGAAACAGGCAATTTCGGCCATTTTCCGTGTGTGTTAGCCCATGGATTCTGGCGCTGCCCGGGGTTTCGGGCAAAGAATCTCAAAAAATCATACGGGTGGGTCGGGGACGAACTGAAAAAGCGGTCCAGGTGTCTCGACGGCGTTGGTGGGGCCCTAGTAGAATTTTATGGCCCAACGAAGGCAAAATAGGCGATTTTGGCCATTTTTCGTGGGTGTTAGCCCACAGATTCTGGTGCAACCTGGGGTTTCGGGCAAATAATCTTGAAAATTCATATGGTTGGGTCGGGGTCGAGCCTGGCAAGCGGCTCAAGTGGGCCGACAGCATTGGCGGGGCCCTGATAGGATTTTATGGCCCAAGAAAGTCGAAACAGGCAATTTCGGCCATTTTCCGTGTGTGTTAGCCCATGGATTCTGGCGCTGCCCGGGGTTTCGGGCAAAGAATCTCACAGGCGATTTCGACCATTTTCCGTGGGTGTTAGCCCACGGATTCTAGCGCTGCCTAGGGTGCTAGGGAAAGAATCTTGAAAAATCATACGGGTGGGTCGAGGACGAGCCCAGAGAGCAGCCCAGGTGGCCCGGCGCCGTTGGCAGGGTCCTGGTAACACCCACGGAAATTCTGGCGCTGCCTGGGGTTCCAGGTAAACATTCCCAAAAAATCATATGGGTGGATCGGCAATGAGCCCGACAAGCGGCTTAGGTGGCCCGGGAGCGTTGGCAGGGGGCTGGTAGGATTTTATGGCCCAAGGAAGGCGAAACAGGTGAGTGGGTGTTAGCCCACGGATTCTGGCGCTGCCTGGGGTTCTGGGCAAAGATTTCCAAAAAATCATACGGGTGTGTTGGCAACGAGCCCGGCAAGCGACCAGGTGGCCCGGGGGCATTGGCGGGGACGTCGGCGAGGCCCTTGTAGGATTTTATAGCCCAAGGAAGGCGAAACAGGCGATTTCAGCCATTTTCCGTGGGTGTTAGCCCACGGATTCTGGCGCTGACTAGGGTTTCGAGCAAATAATCTCAAAAAATCATACAGGTGGGTCGGGGACGAGCTCGACAAGCGGCCAAGGTGGCCTGGCGGCATTGGCAGGGCCCTAGTAGGATTTTATGGCCCAAGGAAGGCAAAACAGGCAATTTCTGCCATTTTTCGTGGGTGTTAGCCCACGGATTCTGGCTCTGCCTGGGGTTCCGGGGAAAGAATCTCGAAAAATCATACGAGTGTGTCGGGGATGAGCCGAGCAAGCGGTCCAGGTGTCCCGACGATGTTGGCGGGGCCCTGGTAGGATTTTATGGCCCAACGAAGGCGAAGCAAGCGATTTCAACTATTTTTCGTGGATGTTAGCCCACGGATTCTGGTGTTGCCTGGGGTTCCGGGCAAATAATCCCAAAAAATCATACGGGTGAGTCGGGGACGAGCCTGGCAGGCGACCAAGGTGGCCCAGCGACATTAGCCCACAGATTCTGGCGCTGTCTGGGGTTCCGGGCAAAGAATTTTGAAAATTCATATGGTTGGGTCGGGGACGAGCT
>DF358211.1:21923-34661 GCA_000787875.1 Solanum virginianum
TCGAACTTGAAAGCATGAATTGTGCATGCCTTGAATTAGAATGAGTTAAATTATGTGTGTAGACTAAGTAGTCAATGCGGTTCCTTACCCTGATGAACTTCTACATCTAAAATGTAAACCCTTGTCATAAAAGTAAACGTTGGTTCCTTACAAATGTGTATGAATTGGTCTTATGATTTGTTGAGGAGATTTATGGTAAGAGTATTGTTGAATTAATAACAATGAAATAAGACTAATTGAATGACTTAATCAAATGAATTGATTGGAGTTTCATGAAAATATAGAGTCTTGGGTGGAGTATTGAGCACCAAATTGGGAGAGAGTAAATAATCAGTCAAATTTACTAAACTATGTAGCAAATGTAGGAGAGCATTGAACCGTAAAATTGGATGTTCTCCTTTTGTCCCAAAAGAGGACTTAGTTTTTTTTTATTGTGGTGCTAATGAGGTTGATCATCCCTTAGCTTGGAAAAGTATTGGACGGGTATGGCAATGAGATCGCTTCATTGTATCATCATCGGCTTATAGGTGATGTTTATCATTTGGAGAAACTCCCAATAAAATATAATAGTTCTAATATGATTGAATTGACTTGTATATGATTGAATCCTTCCCAAATTATACTTACTTGATCTTGTCTTGCTTTATTTTCAATTGTCATTCTGAGCTGAGATATCAGAGTTGGGTATATTTCGAGTTTGTTATTTATCCTTCTATTTTACATACCATACATTTCATGTATTGACACCCTTTTGGCAGAGCATCATTTCATGATGAATATACAGGTGATAGAGATCATCAACAGATGCTTCATTGAGATCCATTCTATTTTTAGAGTTCGTGGTTAGACCTCCTTGCTTCAGGAAGCATTCTAATTATGCCACTTCTTATTTCTAGAGTACATGCTTTCTTGAGATTGTCATTAATGTGCCATAGGCCCCATCTAGAAGTTAGAGATAGAGGCTCCATCGAAAGTAATTGGTTATAGTTGATGTTTTATTTCTTAGAGTCATTCTTTGAAACTATTCTTACAATATTGAATTGAGTAGGATTTTTCAGTTTCGACCCTTGTTCTATTAAATCATTATGTGATCTTCCACAAGAAAGTCCTTTTGTCATTTAACTGAGTCTTCCTTTATTGATTATATGTGTGGTCAAACTAAGTGGTTCACTTAGGGACCAACAATGGTTTCTAAGTGTCGACCATGCCTAGGGTACCCTGTTGAGGTATGGTAAACTTAGTTTCAGAGCAAAGAATTCAAGAGTCTTAGGGTGTCTATGAAGTCATGTATAGTAGAGTCTTGCTTATAGGTGTGTTATGCACCATACTTATAATCAGGAGGCTACAAGATATTAAGAATTGTCTGATTTCATTTGCTTTAAGTTCGTGCGATAGAGTTTAACTCTATTAATGTACCTATCTTGTGTGTTAAGCATTTGCAGACGTCCTTCTAAGTGTAGTACCGCCCAAAGGGATGCTTTAGCATCTAACACTGAGAATATGCTACTACAGATACCTCTTCGAATAAGAATGGGTGACTTGGGTCAATATGCTAGAACTATGGAGCCTCCACAAATGCCTATTGTTCAACCTACCCTTATTTCAGATGCTAACTTTGAAGGAGTTATTTCCATGCTCACCAAGTTTGTGGCTGACAAAGTAGTAGTCAAAGCTCACTAGCTCCTAGCTCTCAAGAGCTGATTGTTGCTACAAGGCTTAGAGATTTTGTAAGGATGATCACACTAGTCTTTACTGGATCCTAGGTTGAAGAGTTCCCCCACAATTTGATAAATAAAATGTGAAAAGTACTAAGACTCATGCATGCAAATGAGTTTGAGGGAGTCAATCTTTCTTCTTACCAATTGAAGGATATAACAAATGTCTGGGTGAATAAATTAGAGGTGAGATAAGGTAAGAATGTTAAGCTTGCAGTGTGGAATGAATTCAAGAACATTTTCCTTGATCAGTTCTTTCCCAATGAGTTGAACAAAGCAAAGGCTGAGGAACTTGTGAACTTGAAAAAAGTGGGAATGAATGTCAAAGAATATGGCCTCAAATTCATTTAGTTGTCTAGGTATGCTCCAAAAATGGTCCCAGATATAAGAGCTAAGATGATGAAGTTTGTCTATATCTTCGGTAAGTATGTGAACAAGTGGTGTTAGTTGTCATTGTTGATTTAGGATATGGAAATCTCTAGACATATGGTATATGCACAACAAGTTGAGGAGGATAAGAGGAAAGACAGGGAGGAGCATATGAATAAGAAGGACAAATCAGTAAGGCATGAGCCTAGCCAGCATAAGAAGAATAAAGGGGGATAGGTACTTCTTCAATAAGAGGTGTTTTAGTAATGCACCATCCTCAGCAAGTGCACCAGCTCCACATAATATGTATAATCAAAAGTCGCAAAGGTATCAAGATTCTCGGTCTCAGGGTGCCAACGTCAGGGAAGTATAGCATAAGGTACAAAGGAGAAGCCATCAAGTGGAAAATAAGGTAATTTTTGTTTAGGAGACTACAAAGAGGGATCCAATGGGTGCTAAAATTATGGACAGATGGACCACATATAGAGAGTGTGTTTAATAAAAAGCCTGAATAAAGGGGTAGCAAGGCCTTATCTTCTTTACCAGTACTGCGAACTTGAGATAATCATAGAGATCCTATTTCAAGTATAGGCAAGGGCACAAACTGCTTGTATCCTATAGCTAATTGCACGGATGAGGGGAGTTCACCAGATGTTTTCACTAGTATCTTTTCATCTTTTCTCATGATGTCTGTGACTTACTTGATTAGACTACCACCTTATCATTTGTGAACCTTTACATGGCTAGTAAATTTGAGATCCTTCCTTAGTGTCTTCTTAAGCCCTTTAGTGTTTGTAGTCCTATTTGTGAGTCTATCCTAACTATAAGGGTTTATAGATATTGCATTGTGTGCTTTTAACATAAAAATTTATTTTCAATCTTAGTTGAGTTAGAGAAGATCGATTTTGATGTGATTCGTGGCTTGGATTGGATTCACGCTTGTTATTCCTCTGTCGATTATAGGACTTGAACCGTTAAGTTTGAATTTCTAAATAAACCTGCTATAGAGTGGAAGGGTAGTCTTGTGGTGCCTAAAAGTAAAATTTAGATCCTACCTTAGGGCCAAATAGTTTATCTCTAAAGGGTATATTTATCCCCTCATTCAAGTTAAAGATGATGGTGTAGAGTCTCCATCTCTTTGGTCAGTTCCCACTATCACTGAGATTCCTGATATATTTCCTAATAGCCTACTCAGAGTCTCTCATAATAGAGAGATCAACTTTGAAATCAATATCCTTAAAATATAACCTATCTCTCTCCCACCATAGAGAATGGCCTTTGCTGAGCTTAAGGAGTTGAAAGAGCAGCTAAAGGATTTGTTAGATAAAGGATTCATTAGGCTAAGTGTCTCATCTTGATGTGCTTTAGTCCACTTCACATAAAAGTGATTTTTCCCCTTAGAATGTGCTTTTATCACAAGAAACTGAATAAATTCATCATAAAGAACAAATATCCTATCCCAAGGATAGATGATTTGTTTGACCAACTTAAGGGTGCCACTTGTTTCTCAAAGATAGACCTGAGGTCCAAATACCATCAGGTAAAGGCAAGAGAATGTGATATTTCAAAGATAGTCTTTTTGAGTCATTATGGACATTTTGAGTTCATGGTGATTTCTTTTGCATTGACGAACCCATCTACAGTCTTTATGGATCTAATGAACTAAGTGTTCAAACTGTATCTAGATATTTTTGTAATTTTGTCTATAGAAACTATCTTGGTCTACTCTACATATGAAGAGAAACATTTCAATCATCTAATAAGTGTTGTTTAGACTCTTAGGGACTGAGAGTTTTGTGTGAAATTCTCAAAATATGAATTTTGGATGGCATTAGTGGCTTTCATAGGCCATATTTTATCAAAAGATGGTATTTGAGTTGATATCCAAAAGATTAAGGCGGTGAAGAATTGGACCAGACCCATATCTCCGAAATGAATAAAAAGCTTCTTGTGTTTGGCCAGCTATTCTCAGAGATTTGTGTAGGGGTTCTCATTTATATTATCACCATTACCAAGCTGACTCAGAAGAAGGAAAAGTTCTAATTGTCTGATGCCCGTGAAAGGAATTTTTAGGAATTGAAGACTAGACTAACCACCGCTCTAGTTAATCGTGCATGACTTGACATGGGTTTTAGTGATGTATTGTGATGTATCTTAAGTTGCATTGGGTTGTATGTTGTTGTAGAAGGTAAATATGATAGCATAAACTTCTAATTAACTTAACGTTCATGAGAGAAAACTCCAATCATGCTCTTGGGTTGGAAGACATGTTGTTTGCCTTAACGATCCACCACCTTTATTTATCTTAAGTGCATGTGGATGTCTTCACAAACAAAAAGAGCTTGCAATATGTGTTCAATAAAAAAACCTTAACCAGAGGTAGAGAAGATAGCAAGAGCTTCTCAAGGATTATAACATGAGCATTCTTGACCACACAATTTAAGCTAATGTGGTTGTTGATACTCTTAGAAAGTAATTTATGAGGAGCTCTACTCATATTAAAGAGGAGGAGAAGGAACTGGAAAAGAAGTGCATAGACTTGTTTGATTAAGAGTTCAACTTGTAGATTTCAAGAAAAGGGGAATTATTGTTTTGAATAGGCTTGCATCATCTCTTGTGGTGGAGGTAAAGTAAAAACAAGACCATGATTTTTTTATGTCAATTAAAGGGAGGTGTGCACAGACTGAAAGTTATGTCTTCTCAAAAGGGTAAAATGATGTTTTGAGGTACCAAGATGGGTTGTATGTCCCTAATGTTGATTATGTTCTAGATAGGATTATGGCATAAGCGCATAGCTCCAGATACTCCATCTATCCTGGTTCCACAAAGATATACCATGACTTGCGAAAAGAGTATTAGTGGAGCGTGATGGAAGAAACATTGTTAACTTTATTTCTAAGTACTCAAACCTATAGGTTAAAGTTGACCATCAAAGGCCTTGTGGGTTGTCTCACAATATAGAGATTCCGGAGTAAACGTAAGAGATAATCAACATGAATTTCATTATAAGATTTTTGAGGTCCTGTAAAGAACATGACTCGATTCGGGTAATTGTGGACAAGATGACAAAATAAGCTCAGCTCTTGGCAATTAAAATGACTGGCATTGTAGAGGATTACGCTAGATTGTATATTTTGGAGATTGCTAGGTTGCATAGAGTTCAATTATCTATTGTCTTAGATAGAAGAACTCAATTCATATCCTAGTTTTGGAAGTCTTTTTAGGAAGGACCTGGGTTCAAAGGTAAGTCATAGTACTGCTTTAAACTCGCATACAAATGGCCAAGCAGAGCACATGATTTGAACCTTGGAGGACATGCTGAGGGCTTATATCCTTGACTTCAAATGTAATTGGGATGATACCTATCATTGAGTTTGCAAATAATTATGGTTTCATGCTAGTATTCATATAGCTCTCTATGAAGCTTTATACAGACGGAGGTGTAGACTGTCGATTTTGTGGTTCTACATAGGTGAAGCTGAATTAATTAGACAAAACATGGTGCATCAAACCGTAAAGAAGGTAAAACATATTTAAGAGAGATTTAAGAGTGTATAAACGTGATAGAAATCCTATACTAATGTGAGGAGAAGAGACTTGGAGTTTGAGGAGAATGATTGCATACACTTTAAGGTGTCACCTATAAAGAGGTTATGAGGTTTAAGAAGAAATGAAAGTGAGTCCCAGGTATATTTGTCCTTATCAAAATATAAAGAGAGTTGGTAATATAGCTTGTGTGTTGGAATTACCCCTAGAGTTAGTTGCTATCCATCTGGTGTTTCACATCACAATACTTAAAAAAGAGTTTGGGAGATCCCTCATTGGTAATTCTATAGAGAGTATTGGAGATAAGAAAAGCCTATCCTTATCCCGCTCAACTAGGGTCCCTTAAGGCATTACACGTCAAGCATATCTCACTTATGAGGTGGAGGCTACTAGATTTTAGGATATACTACCTTTCTTTCATGCTCTTAGTCATATGATAGAGCTCAACTCTGTTTTATTTTACTAATTAATGTTTGTACATGTTTCAAATAATACTTGCATGAAGAGTTGTCAATCATCCGATGCAAACTAGAAATAATATGACATCCTATAATATAGAATGAAAGTCCCTAGGTCCCCCCTAAGGAAGTTAAACAAAGAGTTCTAAATTTAGATGTTGTTCACCCCCCCACCCCCACCCCTTAAGCTGATGTTGCAAACTTGAGTTTTCCAATGCCATCTAGATATTGGCTTAGGTTATGATAGCTCAGGTTAACCATCAAAGAGCAGCTTCTATAGACCATCACAATATTCCAGACACTTCTAGGATTTGTTTTATAGGATGAATCCACTTGAGTTCACAAGATCAAAGCTTAATAAGGATTTAGAAAGCTTTATTGATGTGGTTCAAAAAATATTTCAGGTGATGCATGTTGATGATATAGAGAAGTTGAAATTGCTTTTTACCAGCTTAAGAATGCTGAATGAATATTGTTTGAGCAATACAAGAAGATTAATGGTGTATGTTAATTTACCACCTTGAGCTTGTGATATTTTTGAAGATGGCTTTATGGGATGTTTCTTTCCTTGGAAGATGCCTTCATAGGATTTATCTCATATGTTGCTGAGATAATGACTAATAGGAGGAATAAGTTTATTTGTTTCTATGAACATTTGCTAACTAAATATATCTATGTAGTAGGTTACGGAGGATGAGTAAAACTATCAAAAGAGTTTCACAACAAAAGAGCCTGAATGTCCAATCATAAGTCGATCAATAATAAAAATTGATCATCTTGTTAGAACATGTCATCGTGACCAGCTCTATCCTTAGCTAGTTCAGAACACGCTATCCTAGAAATGGTCAAATGTATAGGGAAGTTGGTACTCAATCTTAGGATAGTTTTTCTAAGGGGGACTGACCATATCCTGTTTGCCACAATTGTGATAAGAACCTCCCTAGTAAGTGACTTTATGGTAGGGATGAGTGTTACCGATGTGGTCAGGTAAGTCATATACTAGGGATTCCCCATTGGTCAAATTGGAAAATGGATGTAATAGAACTCAATTCAGTTAGTTAGCAGCTTCAGCAGGCAGGATAACTCAGAAGGGTTCTACTTCTAGTGTAAAGGGTAGTTAGAATTGCATCTAAACCTTGTCATCTCACCGGAATTGAAGAACTCTTCTAATGTTATTCCCGGTATGTTCAAAGTTTTCTCTATTGATATTTATACTTTATTATATCATGGAGCTACCTTATCCTTTATAACACCTTATGTTGGTGATAAATTTGATTTCGATTCTAAACTAACTTTCTTAACCCTTTCTGTCTATACTATAGTTAGGGAGTCAATCTTGGCAAATGAATTTATAAAATTTGTCTTGTATTAATCCTTGATAATGAAAGGACAATTGATTTAGTAGAAAAAAAATATAGTAAATTTTGATGTTATTTTGGGCATGGACTGGTTACACTCTTGCTATGCCCCAGTTGATCGTAGAACAAGAATTGTAAAATTTTAATTTCCTAATGAACCAGTCTTAAAGTGCAAGGATAGTTCTACTATACCTAAGAGTCATTTCATATCTTTCTTTAAAGTCAAAAAGATTATCTCCAAGGGTTATCTCTATTGTCTAGTTAGGGTTAAGGGTTCTAACCTTAAAACCCCATCTTTTCAACTAGTCTCTAGAAATCATTGCTGACAACCTTCTCAAAGTTCTCATGATATGGATAGACTTTAGAATATACACTCTTTCTGATACATAGCCTAAATCTATTACTCCATATACAATGGCTGCATTTTAGTAAAAAAAGTTGAAAGAATAGTTGAAAGGACTCTTAGATAAGGTATTCATTAGAATTAGTGTTCCCCACAGATGCCCTAGTCCTTTTCGTGCATAAGAACGATGGAAATTTTGCATCATTACCTTTAGAGTATGCATGTTGATATCTTCATGGATCATCAGAGTTTGCAGTATGTTTAGTGTTTCTTAGATACTCAATACATTCTACAGATTGGTTGCAGATATTTCTCTATATTATATCATTTTATGATTTAGATTTAGGGGCTCATCCTCATCCTCATAGGTGGCAAGGTTGAAGAAGTTCCAGTCAATAGTTGTTGAGTCCTCCTCATTCGATGACTTCATAGATTAGTTATTAGAGAAGCCTTTGCATAGATCTTTATTTGATTTGATGTAGTCGGGGGCCGCATCTTGACAAAACTTATTTCTTCCATTCTTGATAGTAAAGGCTTATTTTCGATATTAGTTGTTTAGTCATTCATGGAAGTTTTGATTTCTTTAGTGCGATTTATTAAGCATATGTTTCAACTTCTACATAAATTTTCTCATGATATGAATAGATATGTTACATCAAGGGTAGTTTGGGATTTTATGGTTCCAAGTACCATATCTCAGCTGGGATATAGACACGGATCATGACAAGATTGGTGATGATGTATTTATTCATATTATGTTTATTCATATTGACAACCAAAACTTATAGTTTGGGATTAGTCATGAAAAGTTCTGTTTATTCATATTGACATCCATAACTTGTAGTATCTCCTTTAATTGTAAATGAGGAAAAACTTTTTAATTTTAACCATAACATTATAATTTTTAACTTCTTGTAGCTCAATTCCTCAGATGTCCATTCCATAGTTCAATTGTTATAGTTCTCCAATTCTTTTACACACAAGATGTCATGTATAACATAACATAGATTGAATCTAATCATCTTACCTCCATGACAGGACAGGTTTTATGTTTAAAGTTTCTATTTAACATTATATCATTCATCCCAAACACAATATAGTTGCCTAAGAATGTTAGTTCTGACATAGATAACAAGTTGCTCTTTATATCCTAAACATGGTAGATATTTTAAAGTTACACTTATCTCAAGCTATGATGAGGCTCAAACATCATCTTGCAAATATGAGTTTTTAGCATTCTAAAATTATTTTTTTATCACTGCTTGACCGCCTTTAAACTCACTTATGTTGATTGGATTTTTCACATCACCGGTCATGTGATGCAAGAATCTCAAATCAACGATACAATTATTTTTATAATCGACTAATTTCTCACTTGCAGTTGCAAATGAAGCTATTTTTCTTTGTCAAAGTGATAGGTAACCAGCTGTTTTGGTTGATATTTTTTCTTCAACTGCATAAGAGGTCTCGGAACTCCAACTTTTCTTTATCTTATTAGTTTTGAGTATAAGTTTTTATGTTACCTTCAACTTTTTATACCAACAATAGTGTCTTTTATTTTAAAATTTATAGCAATTTTCCCTTCATCAGTTGTTAAAATCTTGGTTTGCCTTCTTGTAGGTTTCCCAATTTCTTTAATGCTAATTCTTCTGCCCGCCCCCACCCCAAGATAATCTTCACTTCTTATCCTATTTTCGATAGTCTTACCTTTTGCTAAATAGTGCATTATCTTCATTATTTTGTAGAAAGATGACTTCGTAAAATGTATTACTCTAATTTTATCAATACAAACAAAGAGACAATTGTAATAATAAACATGAACTAAAATGGCGCAAAAGAGAAAAAGTAAGACAAACTACATTGTACAAAATATTTATAAGAAGGAGCAATAAGGTTATAGATCAAATTAAGAAAATCAAAAGAGGTGAACCTTGATTCAGGGTGTTTACTCCATTTCAAAGAGAATTCAGTGTCACTCCCCAAAATTATAAGCTCCCTTGGTGCTATCATTAAACATTTCTTCTCACTATGCTTATCAAGAGAAAAACTCTGAGATAGAAAAATAAAAAATTTATTCAAGATGCATTGTATTGTATTATAATTCGATTGATTCAAATTTACACTATATATGATTAGAGAAAGAGCTTCCTAAAATTTTCTACATTCCAAAGCATTTTCATCTCACTTGTTTGGATGGTTTCTACATAAATATAGTTTCATAATATGTCATATTGTATTCTATTAATAATATAATATTTGAATAGATTATTTTTCACAGTTTGTTATATCACACATCAACAATCAAAGATTAAACCTACTATATTATAAAGAAGACTAGCATTTGTGGTAGATATTAAAAAAAGTATTGACCAATAAAATGTGATTATAGAGTAATAAAAAAATAAAAATATAGTAACGACACATAACCACACCAAATTGTTCATTATAGAAAGTGGAACTTTCTTATTTTAGAATGCTTCATTTAATAATGTGATACAATAAAATTTAAGTAACGATCAATACAACAAACCACAACATACTAGTGAGATCCCACAAAGTTGGGTCTATGGAACGTAGAGTGTACATAGACCTTACCACCACCTTGTTGATGTAGAGAGATTATTTTCGACACACCCTTGTCTCAAGTGCATCAATCCCAAATAAAAGAGAAAAATAGTGGAAAAAGTACAATGGCTAATAAGAACAGCAAAATAGAGTCTACAGGAGTGAAACAACAACAAGAAAAACAAATAATTTGTGATAATTGAAATAGTATAAACAATATAAGATAATAATAAATAAAAATATTGTATTTAAAATAAAACAAATTTGGTACAATCGAGGACAATAGAAAACAAGCACCCAAAGGTCACACTGTTCAATTTTTTGAATGACCTACACTTTGGAGAGTGAAACAGAATAAAGATTGACACTTTATATTTTTTCCTTTCTCAACAAATTAGAAGTACGAAAATTAACATCAAGTGTGTAAAAGTGTGGAGATCAATAAATTGGATATAAAATTATAAGAGATTAAATGTCAAATCTTTCTGAATATAAAAAATACTGGTTGATCATTTCTTTTCACCTACTTGAGCTATCAGTGTAATCTGGTACAAGGAGAAAAGCTAGGATAGGCAAAGAGTTCAACTAAATCACCTTAGGGTTAAATTACATTTTTATTATACACTAATAGTTGAATCCACCCAATATAAGAAAAAAATTTAGTTTAGTAATAAAGAGGGTTGAAAGATTACTTTAGCTTATGAGTTTAAACCCTAGTTTGACGCAAGTATTTTTTTCTTCATTGAATTTTTATCGTCTAATACATGTGTTGGTAGAGGTGAAAACAAATGTAAATATTAATATTAGATTCATCTTAACCTAACACTTTCACTTCAGAGGATGAAATTTTGTGTAGAAAATCATGATGGATTCAATAAATTGTTGATATGATCCTACTACAGTAAAAATAATTATAAACCTTAAAAATTAAATTTATAAAATTTAAATCCTTATTTCGCCTCCTACGAGATTTAATAGATACTTGTAAATAATTTAGATATGTACACACATTGATATTAAACTTAAAAAAATAAAATCATAAAAGAAATCACACTAAAATAGAATTTTACCAGTTTGCCTCCATCAAGGAGAATGGGAGAATCACATAAACTGAAAAACAACTCCTTTTTAATGTTGCAAACAAGAGAAAACTCAGATCTATTAATTATATCTTGATAATCAGGGGGAAAAAATCTTCTCCAAATCTCATCTGATTTGGCGGCAGATTTGAATTCTCTCGACAAAATTGTTGATCTTACTGCATCTGCAGGAGTTGTTTTTGAAATTATTTCAACTTTGCAACTTTCTGGCAACCTTTCAAAGTAATTCATTGGAGCGATGAAGTTGGAAAAATTAATGTCACAATTCATAACCAAAAAGTATATAACACTTACTTTTTTTCCAAACTTATATGATTAAATAATAAAAAAGGTAAGAGATTTTAGCAATCTAGAGGACAAACCAGAGGGAGAAGGAGGGGGTAATAGGACAAAATAAAAGTTTAAGTGTGTCTCTGAGATTTTGGTTATTAATGTTGACAAATTAATTTTTTGAATGATCTCTATAATAAAATTTAAAAAATCATCTAAATGAATATAGTTGTTGTAAGAATATATCAAAGATTTGCCCCCTTGCATGAACACACTTTGCACAAATAATGCATAATACTACATAGTCAAAAAAATGAGTACTATTTTTTATTTTATTATATATGTATGCAATATAAGCATTTTTAATCAAGTTTTGAAAGAAAAAGAACTAGCTAGTAGATCGGAATTTCTTATTAGAAGTCAAGTAGCTGGTCGTGACATATCGCTCTCATATTTTCTCCACTAATTTTTTTGATCTAAAAATAAACTCTGACATTTTTTAGCTCGAACATATCCGTAAAACTAATAGATCAGATTATATAATAAAATTTGGAGATATAAACTTGTACCTCCACAAACTCAATTGCACTCTGACATTTTTTAGCTCGAACATATCCGTAAAACTAATAGATCAGATTATATAATAAAATTTGGAGATATAAACTTGTACCCTCCCCAAACCCCACTTGTGGGATTCGACTGGGTATGTTGTTGTTGTTGTGGAGATATAAAATAATTATTATTTTTAAGTTTGTGTGTTATTTTTTTATAAGATAACTTTAGATAAATATTTTGAGTTATTAAAAAATATAATTTAAAATGCACAAGTACCCCCAGACTATAACACAAATACCAGAGACACACTTAAACTTTAACTTGGTCCTATTACCCCCCCTCCTCCCTGAACTTATTTTTTCATAATTAAATACTCTTTATTTGTCTACTTAACACGCCTAACCAGCTAAATTATATTGTGTGTAGTACACGCACGGATCCTAGATGCCACGTAGGCAC
>DF358210.1:9776-26418 GCA_000787875.1 Solanum virginianum
TATGAGGTAGTGATAAGGTCTGCGTATATTCTGCCCTCCCCATACCCCACTTGCGGGATTTTACTGGGTATGTTGTTGTTGTTGTTGTTGTTGGATTGTACGTACTTTGGCATCATCTTTGTGATTTGACTCGTTTGTAACATTGTTGGCCTTGTGGAGTTTTTTCATACATGTTTTGGTGTTATTTTTTTTTTCCAAAAAAAAAAAAAGGGTGGATGGGTATTATAGCTAACTGAATTTCTCTATTCTTTAATTTTAAGGTGCCTTGTGAAGGAGAATATGCAGTGGGAAAGAGGAAGGATCAAGGTATTTGTGAACCTGAAGGGAGTAGAAAAAAGAAGAAAAAGCAAGTAGCCACTCCTTGTCCTGCTTGCTCTTGAGTTCACTTCAGGTGAAATGTTTATTTGAGTAAATACCTCATCGTTGTAACTTACCTAATTTCCAGTGTTTTAGGACTACATGTCTGCTAACAGTGAGAATATTGTTTTCAGCTGTGACTTTATTAAAGAGTATAGTGCTCTACACATCCTGAATCTTCAGGCCTGAAAGCTGTAAGAATCTATCTGTATGTATGAGATACATCAGCATACACCTGTTTTTTACATACAAGCATGTTAGTAAGAGCACATCACTTTTCAGGCCACAAAGGCAGCATCAGATGCATGGAAACTGATGGGTCCTGAGGAGAAGGCTAAGTACACTACTCGTGCCCGTGAAGTGTGGGGTGATAAGTACTTGAGCTCAGCACTTGCTCATGCTCCTAGGCCAAGAAGACTGGTTAACCCCTCCCCCCAATGTTTTCTTTATTTGATGATGGAACTTTGACTTCTTTTATTCAACTCTGTTGATGGATTACTTATGCAGACCATACTAGTCAGAAGGTGTTCCCCAGACCGTGTACTAAATGTCTTACAATGCCTCACACCTGACCAGAAGGAAGCTGTAAAGAGCATGGAGTTTGGTAGCATTCTTGGTCTCAGATGTCGGACTCTTTGAAGAGGCTTGTTTCTTTGGCTATTGGAGGGGTAGCCTGGTTCAATACTGTAAGATGCAGCTTGGAAATCTGTGGTGAGGGGATACCCGTAACTACAAGGGATGCGGAACTTGTTATGGGCTTGCCTGCCAGCAGGAAAGATGTGGTGAACTCAGGGTCTGATGAATTGATTTTGCAATTACGTAAAAGATACAATGCCGCCAATCATGGGATTTCTGTCTGTCTTCTGGAGGAACGACTTGCAGCTCCAGAAGCTGGGGAGGATTTTAAAAGGTCATTCATGCTTTATGTAATGGGCACTCTTTTGTGCCCAACTGCAAGGCTTTACGCATCAAGCCCTTCTTTCCTCCATTTTTTGACAAATGTGGATGTACTCCATCAATATAATTGGGGCAAGTTCTTGCTTGACCGGCTAGTGCGGAAGATATCTTGTTTTCGTCAAGGGAAGCAACGTGCAGTTGGGGGCTTTCTTTTGGGTGACTGAATGATGTAAAATACTCATTTCTGTTAAATCTAATTAGTGCTTAATTTAGGCTTTCATTGTTTTGCAGCTCTTTTACTATGAAAGCATTGCTGTTGGAGCAGCATATGAATCAGCCCCTGTAGCTTTTCCTTGCCTATTCTCATGGGGTGAGGAGGACATAAGTGAGAGAGAAAAGCAAGAGAAGGAACTTGGTGGTTCTGGCTCGGGGGAGGTACATTCCAACTGTCTGTTTTATTCTCTCATGCAGGTAGTCTGCATGGAGAGAGGACTTGGGATGGGGTCATTGGGATACAAAGCCCAAACTGATATTATGCCGCTGAGAGCAGTGGAACCAATGCAAGAGCTTTCTCATGCACAGGTATAGGAGAGGTGTGGTTTAGTAATTTGTTGTTCTCATACGTAACCCTTTAGATTTATAGTCATAACTCATAAGTATCAATCAAGCCTGGTATGTATTTGTACGTCCTAATGTATTCATCTATACAGGCGCTTAGTTTTGACCAAGTACAATGCTTAAATTTGTTTGAATCTATAGTAGGCTGTTGTCAACTGCCTATGTTTGGCAGCCTTATTTCTCATTGACTGTTGGCCTAATCACTTACCAGTTTATTGATGCAATAAAAGCTAAATACTCCGTCTTTCATCTTCTTAATAAATCAAACTAAGAACCCTGCAGAAAATCTATGTCAGAAGAAAAGAAAGTATGTTGAGAATAAAATCAACATAGAGCTGATAAAACAGAGAGATGGTTATCAAAAGATAGCGAGGTGTATGCTTGCCTCGGCATGTCCTACAAATTACAATAGTTTTTTCCTTTATTCCTTTTTTGAGGCAGTTGGTTGAGGGGCAGGGGGAGGAGCTATGTTGACTCTCCAAATATGCTTTTGCACCCATGTCAGATCCTTCTAGAATGTATTGCTTTCGGAGGATTCGACACGCACCAGTCGGTATTTTTGAAGAGTCCAAGCAACATAAGTGAGGAGTACCTTGGGCCTCAACTACAGGTTGCCTTTTCTGTGCTTTTTGTTTTCCTAATATTGTGTTACAGGTATCTTGGTGACTATCATCTACTTGGCAGGACATGGAAGATCAGGAGTATGAGGATACCTTCACAAAACAGGTGATCTACCATCTAATTCTTACTCTCTGCTAATTAAAATGTTTTTCCTTGAACTGAGAGCCGGAAGGAGCACGTTGTTATTATCATTTCTAGCACATGATGAGCTTTTATGACCGAGAAGCAAATTATATTGAGATGTTGGATTGTTTGGTTGATGCCTTAAATAATAGATTTGAGTGACTAATAAGGGTAAATGATGAATAAAATATCACAAACTAAAAAATAGCTATTTGTGTTATGTAGTTATTAGGTCAAGTTGGAGCGAGAATGTTAGATTTCTCATTATTTTAGGAAAAATAACACTTGTAACCAAAAAGGAAAATCATTTACAAGCGGCTACCTCCTTACTTCCATACCCCTTATTTTTAATATTTCTCGCTCGTTTGATTTCATGAGAATATATATACACTCTGATGGTATCTAGAAGAAAGAGACAATACTTTAGGGAAACCACTTAGTACCATAAGAGTATCAAAGTGTATACATATTGTGATGGTATCAAAGAACTACTTGATACCATCAAGATATATAGATATCATCAGAGCTTAGAGTTTAATAAATAAGATTGTAACTTTAATAAATAAGATTACAACTTTAATAATTTTTTAATTATTTCTTTTAAAAAAGGCCTAATCCTATATGATACCGATATAGTATCAATATATTAATGGGGTATCACGGAGTATTAAGCTCAGTTCTATATGACATTGTTATGGTATCATGTACCAATAGAGTATGATAGAATAGTGATACTGACGTCATGCATGAAATAAGAAAGGAAAAATTGGTAAGTGGGTAAATAATTTGGATTGGGTCATTATTTGATAAATAGTTTAACAATTAGGCCCATTTTATGTAGTTATCCCATTGTGTTATATGTAGCCCATTAATGTAAATTTCATAATTAATATTTAATTAATAACAAAATTTATTCGTTGGATCTCAGTTACTTGATGGACATATTAGATTACGTCTCAACCTCTATAAATTAGTCATCTCTTCTCTCATTAGGATTATCACATCAGTAACATAAATCTAGACCTAGGAGGTAGAGGGAGAGAGAGAGGGAGAGGGAGAGGGAGAGAGAAGAAAGGGTTGTTGAGGAAGAAGAAGAGGAGAAAGACGAGGATTGGAATCACGATCGGAATCTGAGAGGAATTTCCAATGGGCGATGAACAGAGAGTAGAAGTTTGTAGTTCGGAGATCTCAAGAGGGAACAGGTTCGTTTCTGTGGAGGACTGCCTAGATTGTGATATGGAGGGTTCAAGAGGAAATAGGTCAATTTCTGTGACGTTATCTGATCCGGTTGTGTTTGACTGCCCTATCTGCGTTGAACAACTCTGTATTCCTGTCTTTTAGGTTTCTTCTTTTTACTATTATCTGTGTATATATGTTGGAATTAATTGTGTAGGGAGAATTCTCGATTTTCCTCGGACGTTTTTGAATGAAATGACCTTGATTTGTGATTGGAGCACAAATAGTTTATTGCTCCAAAGGAGGTGTAGAAGTTATCTTTTTTATTAATCCAACGGATGGGGTTTGGGAGGGTAGAGTATACTGTCTGCAGCCCTACCTCGTGGAGGCAGCAGACTGTTTCCGAAAGACCCTTCTCTCAGATGTATCCATCCTAAGTAAAAGAAGAAAACAATAGATATAGAATTACTGCTAAACGGTGGAGGTGGTTTTAAACAATAAAATACAAAAGTAAAGCAGACATAGCGAATAATAGAGAAACATTAGGTTTCTTTCTGTTTTGTACTGAAAGTGTTTAGGAAGTTGGATCTATTAAAGGGTTTAGTTGAGAGAATTGCTGACAGAGGAATGACTGCTTTAGGTGTTTATCCCATTTCATGTGGTTTAACATTTCATTCAAATTGGAGAATGACTCGCTAGTGTAGGTCTTTGTTTCTTTTGGTGAAGTCATGATCTTAATCGCGTAATATTCAAGTGAGAGGAAGCATTGGTGTATGATGGAGTATAACAAGATACTTGAAAGTGGGTAGATGCCTACCAGGTTCAATCAAGTGAATCCCATTCCTATTAGAGATTACAAATGGGTATTGTTGTAAATGCGGTTCTTTTTTTCACATCCTGATATAATCTGGCCTTAAGTTACTTTGTAATTAGGCTCTCTTATTGCAAATGATCTGGTGACATAGTTTCCTAACTTGAGGTTATTGTTGTGTTTGCTAAGGTCCCTATACCCAGACCTCCCTGCCCCTTTGGTAATATGACTTTATCCCACTTAACAAGGTGGAATTTATGCTTTTCACAGTTCCCTTTCCATATGAATGCCCTTCAAATACTGTCCCACTGCTCTATCACCTGATGCATTGGGATGAGGGACATGATGTAGGTAGATATGCTTTCCTGTTTGCCAGCCTTCCTCCCATTGATAGATATTGCATGTTCCAGTTTGCCTGCCTCTAATACAAAGAGCTAAACAGTGAATTTTAAGTGTAATTTGTTTACGCTTTGTAACAGGCTTTTCTTTTCTTCCCTATTTCTTAATCTATGCACTTCAAGAAACCTTGAAATCATGCACATTTTAGCGACAAACATGCTTCTTTGGCAGATATTATATTCAATGCTGTCCATCCAATTTATATAGAAAAACATCAAAGGTGCCAAATTCTTCAAATTAGGACAGAAGGTATGCTTTTATCATCAACCAAGCTAGGGGCCGTGTTGGAAGTGCTATCAACATCATCTGTGTTGGATCAGCTATGCAGAAGAGAAGGTTCTTATACGAGCTTGAAGTAACAGATGGGGAGAGCTCCTTCAAGCTAGAATCCATTGCAGAGAGCATCCCAAACTGGTCAGAGCATATTCGTTTGAAAAAATTTCTTCTGGTCCCCAGATATGTCGTTAGTTCCAGTGCTCGGCTGAAGTCGGATGTTTTCATAGCAGTGTTATCCGAAAGTAGTTCGTCCCCAGATGTGTCGTTAGTTCCAGTGCTCGGCTGAAGTCGGATGTTTTCATAGCAGAGGTATCCGAAAGTAGTTGCAGATGTTGATGTGCCATATTTTCATGATGTTAGTGCTACTTGAAAGTATGTTGCAGATGTTGATATGTCATATTTTCATGATGTAATCTTCTTTTTATTATTTCTTGGCCTGTTCATGTAACATTGCTTTGGTAATTTCTTCAGAAATTTTGTGCCATTAGTTGTTGGATTGGTACTTCTATATTTGGGGATTTGCGTTTATGCTGTTGATTTTACTTTGTCCCTTCATTATTTTCACGCTGTTTGATGTTGTTATGCTATAGCATACTAATAGCCCGTTTCTGAAAAGTTATTTCAAAAGAGCTTTCCAAGCACTTTTGGTAAGATGCAGTTTGTATTTGATTAAGCTTTTGAAAGTGCTTATAAACATATAGATCTTAGAAATGCTTTTCAGAAAGGGTACTTTTGCGCAAAAGGTACTTCTTTCAACTTATGGAAAACATCTGTTACTATTCTCCAAAGAAGACTTGTCAAATTCCTCTGTTTGTTTAAAAAATGTCACTTTTTATTTTTCTTTTTATGATCTTTCATGGCCACGTATGTGATGAAAATATTTACGTATATTTTATCTTTTTCAAACCCTACTTGTGGGATTCTAATGGATATGTTGTTGTTTGTTGTATATTGTGGAAATGGTGCCAGGTTTAGGGCATGGAGGAAAATGTTTCTAATTTTCTCATGTTCGTTGGCTCAAATATTTCACATTTTGTACGCCATTGATATGACGACCAACCAAACTCCACCCCCCACCTTCCCCGCTCCACAAAAAAATTTTGATACTCTTTTTTCGATTCCAAGAATTAACCAAAAAAATTTGATGTTTTCAACATATTTCCATACTATTATGTATAAATACATTTTCTAATTTGTTCTATTAATATGAATTTTGGTTGTTTTCTCTATTTTTTATTTCACTAGTCTTTGTCGGTAGTTACAGAGATAAAAAAAATGCAGTTAAACCCTTTTACTATGAAATGTAACACACTAAGAAGTCTAAGGGGTCAACATTACTTTACTATTTATACATAAAAAATAATTTTAATCACATATAAACAATGCAATTTTCTATTGAAGGGGCTCACCTGCGTAGCTCCTCTGCGGTCTGTCGCATCAAATCCAATCTCTGTACAACATGATAGAAAAGGTTTCAACACTTCTTTTGCTTTTTGTTGGATAGTTTCATCACTTGATGTCAGTGTCGTAAAAGACTCATTTTTCTAACAATTTGCGTCCAATGTTTAGCTTTCTCTGTGTAAAATGTATCATGCCACGTAGGACACGGGCATCTATTTGTTTAATGTTATATAAGTTTAAATATCTACTTGTGCGCATCGAAAGTTAAAGGGTATAAAGATGACAATTGAGATCAAGTTAAAGGATATATTTATGTATTATGCCATATGTATACTATATTTCCAAAATGATTTCAAGGATGAGTTTCAAAAGTAATAAAACTTGGAATCGGCATTCATACACAAAACTTAAGTAGATAAACATGTCCATTAACTCGGTCTTTCAATGTTTGGTGTGCATAACTAGACTCAAACTTGTATAAAGTTAAATAGGTAAACACACACATCCTATATGACATCGGATGTAAAAAGATTTTGAAATTAAATCGAGTAATACAATTACAGATTTTTAGTGAAATAATCTTTAATTTATTATGATAAAATTAATTAATCATTTTGCGATTTGATACTGCAATTAAAAAGTTTAATCATTAATTCCAATAACATTACTCTGCCTCTTACAGATGGGGAAAAAAAAAACCTGAACGCCTAAATTCCCCGAAGGCCGGCGAACTCTTTCCCGTCTCGTCGTCGATCAACTTCCGTCACCGTAAACTTAATAGCTGCCGGAATCCTAGAATACTCCGGCCGGACTTTGCTATAATTGGCCGACATTGTCGAGTTTGAGGCTTCTCCACCTGATCTCAACGATAAAGCTTCTCCTCCTCACCACACAATGACAATGGTTCAATTCTTAATTCCCTTCGACTTTGCTATGTGCCTCATTTTTGTTATTTTTTACGAAAAATTTTGTTTTCGTTGTTTTTGCCCAAGTGCAGCATCCATTTATTATTCATCAAAGCTTTCGTGATCATTTGGTTCTCTTTCAGTTTCTCGCATCTTCTGTGTGTGTGTTTCTTTGTGTGTTTTTGTGTGAATTAGCTGTTCTGTTTTAGCATGCAGTAGCTATGCTATAGTATAGTAATAGTCTGTTTCTGAAAAGTTGTTATTTCAAAAGTGCTTTCCAAGAGCACCCTTTTGGTAAGATGCTGTTTGTGTTTGGTCAAGCTTTTGAAAGTGCTACTAAACGTATAGATTTTAGAAATGCTTTTCAAAAAAGGTATTTTTGTACAAAAGATACTTTTTTTTAGCTTATGATGAAAAATAGCTTTTACAATTCTTCAAAAAGGACTCCCAAAAGCTTGTCAAATACCTCTATATTTTTTTAAAAAGGCACTTTTTAATTTTCTTTTTATGATATTTCATGTTCACGTATATCATGGAAATGTCTACATACATTTTACCCTCTCCATACCTTACTTGTGAGATTTTACTGAATATGTTGTTGTTGTTGTTATTTTTTGTACATCGTGGAAATGGAAATGGAAATGGTGCCAGGTTTAGGGTGTATTAGGCATGGAGGAAAATGTTTTTCAATTTTCTCATGTTTGTTGGTTTAAATATTTCATATTTTGTATCCTGTTCATATGACGAGCCACCAAACCCCTCCCCCGCCGCACAAAAAAATTTGATACTCTTTCTTTGATTCCAAAAACTAACAAAAAACATTGATGTTATCAACATATTTCCATATATGTATAAATACATTGCCTAGTCTGTTCTATTGATCTGAATTTAAGTTCTTTTTTCTATTTTCATTTCACTAGTCTTTATCAGTAGTTGCAGAGATAAAAAATTAATAAATTTGAGTCCTTTTACGATGAAATGTAAACACACTAAAAAGTCTAAGGGGGTCAACATTACTATATATACATAAAAAAAAAAAGATTTTAACCACATATATACAATGTAATTTTCTGTCGAAGAGGGCTCATTTACGTAGCACCTCTCCGGTCTGTCGTGTCAAGTCCAGTCTTTGTACAACATGATAGAAAAGGTTGCAACACTTACTTTGCTTTTTGTTAGAAAGTTTCATCGCTTGATGTCAGTGTTATCAAAGACTCACTTTTGTGGTAATTTGCATCCAACGCGACATTCTACGTGGCTTTTTATGTGTAAAGTGTATCATGCCATGTAGGACACAAGCGTCTATTTGTTCGACGTTATATAAGTTTAAATGTCTACTTGTGTGCATCCAATGTTAAAAGAGCATAAAAATGACAATTGAGATCAAATTAAAGGACATATTTATGCATTATGCTATATGTATATTATATTCCAATATGATTTCCAGGATGAGTTTCACAAGTAATAAAACTTGAGGACATATTTATGAACTATGCTATATGTATATTATATTACAATATGATTTCCAGGATGAGTTTCACAAGTAATAAAACTTGAAATCGGCATTTATACACAAAATTGAAGTAAAAAAACATGTCCATTAACTTGGTCTCAGGCCTTAGCGATATTTTTGCCTTCCAACATTGGATGTGCATGACTAGCAAACTTCTTTGAACTTAAATTAGTAAACACACATATATTCTACCAGATTTTGAAAATAGACGAAGTAATTACAGATTTTCAGTGAAATAATCAAATTAAGCAAAAAATCTAAGGTACAACCCTAATCAGCACAGAAAAAAACGCCTGAATTCCCCGAAGGCCGGCGAACTCTCTCCCGTCTCGTCGTCGATCAACTTCCGTCACCGTTCTGTGAACTCAATAGCTGCCGGAATTCTAGAATACTCCTGCCGGACTTTGCTATAATCGACCGACATAGTCGAGGTTGAGGCTTTTGCACATGATCCCAACGATAAAGTTTCTCCTCCTCACCACACAATTACAGTGGTTTCAATTCTCAATTCCATTCGATTTTTCATCTTGCTATGTGCCTCATTTTTGTTGCTCCTCACCACACAATGACAATGGTTCAATTCTTAATTCCCTTCGACTTTGCTATGTGCCTCATTTTTGTTGTTTTTTACGAAAAATTTTGTTTTCGTTGTTTTTGCCCAAGTGCAGCATCCATTTATTATTCATCAAAGCTTTCATGATCATTTTGTTCTCTTTCAGTTTGTCGCGTCTTATTGTATGCGTGTTTTTGTGTTAAATAGCTGTTCAGCTTTATCATGCAGTAGCAACATCAAAAGGAATACTTTGTCTTGAGAACTAGATGAAGTAGCATGATGCATAATGTCCAATATCCTTCAATATAACTTTAATGTACTAGAATTAGAGAAGAAGTTATTGTTCACTGAAGCAGGAAATATCCTTCCATCGCAATTTATGTGGCATCATTTTTTTTTCTAGTTCTGAAAGAGAATGTGACGTTTCTATAATTTGATATAGCTTAACTTTCAACTTTTTCTTTTACCTTTATAATGATTTATAGCCACACAAATGTTAAAGGCTAGTTGTATTCTACAAATTTTAGAAGTCTTCATTTATTTTGTTAAGCTTTTTGCTACATAAATTGGGACGGAAGGTGTAGGCAACTTCTAAACTGTTTGGACGAAGAAAGACAGTTGAGTGTGAATGTTACTGCACCAATTGATACTTTTAGAAGTGGGGTGTTGGGAGGATAAGATGCATGCAGTCTTACCCCCTAACTTTATGGGGTAGAGAGGTTGTTTTTGATTGACCCTCGAAAACCTCCTTTATCCAGGCTTGGGACCGGCAATGTGAGAAAGCTCACATTGGTGGAGTTATAGATACTTATATGACATTTAAAAGATGATGTAGGAAAATGGAACAATCTAATCTGGGAACTGTATATTTAGCCATTTGTGCCTGAAAGTATGATAGTCCAAGTTTTCTGTTGTGGAGTTATTGACTTGTCAAAGTACTGGTGGGCTTATGAAGACACTGAGCGTATCTACCATGTAAAAATGATAACTTTGCCTTTAAAGAAAAGGATGCTATTTTATCAAAGGGCAGGTATCAGCGCTGTTTGGCTGTTTTGTATTGCACTATCAGCATATTTCACTCGATTACATGATTTAGTAGCATGTCAATGCACTGTTTTAGGAATTTGGCAGTCTGATGAAACTGACATTGAGGAGTAGCCTAATCTTCACGAAATTGGCAGCATGAAGAAGCGTAACATTTTGTAGTTGCTGAATCTGTATGCTTAACACTGCAGCTGGCCTGCAGACATGTTTTCAGCTGATGCTGTAGTTGGGAGCATCATAGAATATAATGGTCACATTTTCTAAATGTGGTGACTTTGTTCATTTAAGTGTTCATTTTTTTTTCTTGGATTCTACGTGCTTTGGCATCATCTTCGTGATTTGACACGTTTGTAACATTGTTGGCCTTGTGGAGTTTTAGCATACATGTTTTGGTGTTCTGTTTTTTTTTTAAAAAAAAGGGTGGATGGGTATTATACCTAATTGAATTTCTCTATTCTTTAATTTTAAGGTGCCTTGTGAAGGGGAATATGCAACAGGAAAGAGGAAGGATCAAGGTATTTGTGAACCTGAAGGGAGTAGAAAAAAGAAGAAAAAGCAAGTAGCCACTCCTTGTCCTGCTTGCTCTTGGGCTCACTTCAGGTGACATGTTTATTTGAGTAAATACCTCATCATTGTAACTTATCTAATTTCCACTGTTTTAGGACTAACATGTCTGCTAACAGTGAGAATGTTGTTTTCAGCCGTGACTTTATTAAAAAGTATAGTGTTCTAAACATCCTGAATCTTCAGGCCTGAAAGCTGTAAGAATCTATTTGTTTGTATGAGATGCATTAGCATACACCTGTTTGTTACATACAAGCATGTTAGTTAGAGTACATCACTTTTCAGGCCACAAAGGCAGCATCAGATGCATGGAAACTGATGGGTCCTGAGGAGAATGCTAAGTACACTACTTGTGGCCTGTGAAGTGTGGGATAAGTACTTGAGCTCAGCCTATTTTTTTATTCCTTAGCTTCTTAACTTTATGATCTAGAATAATAATAGGTACCTCTTCATACATAAGATCTTCTATAAATTGTACATCCTCATTAGGAGTGCCCCCCCCCCCCAAGGTTTCCTTTATTTGATGATGGAACTGCTTATGCTAAGAATTTTGAATATCTTTGACTTCTTTTGTTCAACCCTATTGATGGATTACTTATGCAGACCATACTAGTCAAAAGGTGTTCCCTGTGCCGTCTACAAAATGTCTTACAATGGCTCACACCTGACCAGAAGGAAGCTGTTAAGAGCATGGCGTTTGGTAGCATCCTTGGCCTTAGATATACACAGATAATAGTAAAAACAAGAAACCTGGAAGACAGGAACACAGATACGTTCAACGCAGATAGGGCAATCAAACACATCCGGATCCGTTAACATCACAGAAATTGACCCATTTCCTCTTGAACCCTCCATATCACTATCTGCGCGGTCCTCCACAGAAACAAACGTGTTCCCTCTTGAAACCTCCGAAACCACAAACTTCCACTCTCCGTTCATCGCCCCATTTGAAATTCCTCTCAGATTTCAATCGTGATTCCAATCCTCGTCTTTCTCCTCTTCTTCTTCCTCAACAATCCTTTCTTCCCTCTCCCTCTACCTCTACCTCCTAGGCCTAGCTTTATGTTACTGCAGCGCCGATAGTGATGAAATTTGCGGAGAAGATGTGATAACCCTAATGAGAGAAGAGAGGACTAATTTATAGAAGTTGAGACGTAATCTGATACGTCCATCAAGTAACTGAGATCCAACGAACAAAATTTTTTATTAATAAAATATAATTATGAGATTTACATTAATGGGCTACGCATAATAAAATGGGATAATTACATAAAATGGACCTAATTGTTAAACTATTTATCAAAAAATCAACCCAATCCAATTATTTACCCAACTAATTCTTATTTCAGTCTAAGAACCCTGCAGAAAATCTACGTCAACAGAAAAGAAAGTATTTTGAGAATAAGATCAACATAGAGCGTATAAAACAGAGAGATGGTTACCAAAAGATAGCTGGGTGTATGCTTACCTCGGCATTTCCTACAAATTACAATAGTTTTTTCTTTTATTCCTTTTTTGAGGTAGTTGGATGAGGGGTAGGGGAAGGAGCTATGTTGACTCTCCAAATATGCTTTTGCACCCGTGTCAGATCCTCCAAGAATGCATTGCTTTTGGAGGATTTGATACGCAATAGTTGGTATTTTTAAGAGTCCGAGCAACATAGGTGAGGAGTACCTTGGGTCTCAACTACAGGTTGCCTTTTTTGTGCTTTTTGCTTTCCGAATATTGTGTTATAGATATCTTGGTGACTTTCATCTACTTGGAAGGACATGGAAGATCAGGAGGATGAGGATACCTTCACAAAACATGTGATCTACCATCTAATTCTTACTCTCTACTAATTAAAATGTTTTACCCTGAACTGAGAGCCGGAAGGAGCACGTTGCTATTATCATTTTTAACACATGATGAGCTTTTATGACCCAGAAGAAAATTATATTAAGATGTTGGATTGTTTGGTTGATGCCTTAAATAATAGATTTGAGTGACTAATAAGGGTAAATGATGAATAAAATATCACAAATTAAAAAATAGCTATTTGTGTTATGTTGTTATTAGGCCAGGTTGGAGCGAGAATGTTAGATTTCTCATTATTTTAGAAAAATAACACTTGTAACCAAAAAGGAAAATCATTTACAAATGGCTACCTCCTTACTTTCATACCTCTTGTTTTTAATACTTCAGTGAAACTACTTAGTACCATTAGAGTATCAAAGAATATATATACTCTGATGGTATCAAAGAACTACTTGATAGCATCAGAATATATAGATATCATCAGAGCTTAGAGCTTTATCAATATGATTATAACTTTAATAAATAAGATCACAACTTTAATAATTTTTTTAATTATTTCTTATAAAAATAGCCTAATCCTCTATGATACTGATATTGTATCAATATACTAATGGAGAATAACAGAGTATTAAGCTCAATTCTATATGATATTGCTATGATATCATGTACCGACGGAGTATCATAGAGTAGTAATACTGACGTCATGCATGAAATAAGAAAGGAAAAAGTGGTGAGTGGGTAAATAATTTGGATTGCGTCGATTTTTTGATAAATAGTTTGCAATTAGGTCTATTTTATGTAGTTATCCCATCGTTTCATGCGTAGCCCATTAATGTAAATCTCATAAGTTATATTTAATTAATAAATCTTTTTGTTCGTTGGATCTCAGTTACTTGATGGACGTATCAGATTACGTCTCAACCTCTATAAATTAGTCCTCTCTTCTCTCATTAGGTTATCACATCTTCTCTGCAAAATTTCATCGCTATCGACGTTGCAGTAACATAAAGCTAGGCCAAGGAGGTAGTGGGAGAAGGAAGAAAGGGTTGTTGAGGAAGAAGAAGAGGAGAAAGACGAGGATTGGAATCGCGATCGAAATATGAGTGGAATTTTCGATGGGGTGATGAACGGAGAGTGGAAGTTCATGGTTCAGAGGTTTCAAGAGGGAACAGGTTCGTTTCTGTGGAGGACTGTCCAGATCGTGATATGGAGGGTTAAAGAGGAAATGGGTCAATTTCTGTGACGTTATCGGATCCGGATGTGTTTGATTACCCTATCTGCGTTGAACATCTCTGTGTTCCTGTCTTTCAGGTTTCTTCTTTTTACTATTATCTGTGTATATATGTTGGAATTAATCGTGTAGGAAGAATTATCGATTCTCCTTCGACATTTTTGAACAAAATGACCTTGATTTGTGATTGGAGAACAAATAGTTTACTGCTCTAGAGGTGTAGAAGTTGTCTTTTTAGTTAATCCAACGGATGGGGTTTGGGAGGGTAGAATGTACAGTCTTCAACCCTACCTCGTGTCGGCAACAGACTGTTTCCGAAAGACCCTTCACTCAAATGTACCCACCCTAAGTAAAAGAAGAAAACAATACATATAGAATAACTGCTAAACCGTGGAGGTGGTTTTAAAAAATAAAATACAAAAGTAAAGCAGACATAGCGAATAATAGAGAAATCATTAGGTAGCTTTCAGTTTTGTACTGAAAGAGTATAGGAAGTATGGATCTATCAAAGGGTTTAGTGAGAGAATTCCTGACAGAGGAATGACTGTTTTAGGTGTTTATACCATTTCATGTGGTTTAACATTTCATTCAAATTTGAGAATGACTCGCTAGTGTAGGTCTTTGTTTCTTCTGGTGAAGTCATGATCTTAATCACATAATATTCAAGTTAGAGGAAGCATTGGTGTATGGTGGAGTATAAAAAGATACTCTAAAGTCGGTAGATAGTAATATTCAAGTTAGAGGAAGCATTGGTGTATGATGGAGTATAAAAAGATACTTGAAAGTGGGTAGATGCCTACCAGGTTCAATCAAGTGAATCCTATTCCTATTAGAGATTACAAATGGGTATTGTTGTAAATGGGGTTCTTCTTTTCACATCCTGATATAATCTGGCCATAAGTTACTTTGTAATTAGGCTCTTTTATTGCAAATGATCTGGTGATATAGTTTCCACACTTGAGGTTATTGTTGTGTTTGCTAAGGTCCCTAATACCCAGACCTCCTTGTCCCTTTGGTAATATGACTTTATCCCACTTAACAAGGTGGAATTTATGCTCTTCACAGTTTCCTTTCCCTATGAATGCCCTTCTCATACTGTCCCACTGCTCTTTCACCTCATGGCATTGGGATGAGGGACATTATGTAGGTAGATATGCTTTCCAGTACACTATTGATCAGGGTTAGCCTTCCTCCCATTGATAGATATTGCATGTTCCAGTGTGCCAGCCTCTAATACAAAGTGCTAAACAGTAAATTTTAGGTGCTTATTTGTTATGCTTTGTAACACGTTTTTCTTTTTTCCCTATTTCTTAATCTATGTACTTCGAGAAACCTTGAAATTCATAAGTGTCCATCGTGTTGTTGTCCAATTGGATATAACCGTTGTCGAGCTATGGAGAAGGTTCTAGAATCTGCGAAAGTCTCATGCGTGAACAAAAGGTATGGTTGCAAGGAGATTCTGAGTTATAGTAAGAAAACTGACCATGAGAGTGCATGCATGTATGTGCCTTGTTCGTGTCCTTTCCATGGCTGTGACTTTGTAGGTACTTCAACAAAGTTATATGCACATTTTAGCGACAAACATGCTTCTTTGGCAGATATTATATTC
Organism: Solanum virginianum; assembly: GCA_000787875.1. Classification (NCBI taxonomy): domain Eukaryota; kingdom Viridiplantae; phylum Streptophyta; class Magnoliopsida; order Solanales; family Solanaceae; genus Solanum; species Solanum virginianum. The sequence continues at coordinate 25,672 of DF358210.1, forward strand.
AATGCTGTCCATCCAATTTATATAGAAAAACATCAAAGGTGCCAAATTCTTCAAATTAGGACAGAAGGTATGCTTTTATCATCAACCAAGCTAGGGGCCGTGTTGGAAGTGCTATCAACATCATCTGTGTTGGATCAGCTATGCAGAAGAGAAGGTTCTTATACGAGCTTGTAGTAACAGATGGGGAGAGCTCATTCAAGCTAGAATCCATTGCAGAGAGCATCCCAAACTGGTCAGACCATATTCGTTTGAAAAAATTTCTTCTGGTCCCCAGATGTGTCGTTAGTTCCAGTGCTCGGCTGAAGTCGGATGTTTTCATAGCAGAGGTATCCGAAAGTAGTTGCAGATGTTGATATGCCATATTTTCATGATGTTAGTGCTACTTGAAAGTATGTTGCAGATGTTGATATGTCATATTTTCATGATGTAATCTTCTTTTTATTATTTCTTGGCCTGTTCATGTAACATTGCTTTGGTAATTTCTTCAGAAATTTTGTGCCATTAGTTGTTGGATTGGTACTTCTATATTTGGGGATTTGCGTTTATGCTGTTGATTTTACTTTGTCCCTTCATTATTTGCACGCTGTTTGATGTTGTTATGCTATAGCATACTAATAGCCCGTTTCTGAAAAGTTATTTCAAAAGAGCTTTCCAAGCACTTTTGGTAAGATGCAGTTTGTATTTGATTAAGCTTTTGAAAGTGCTTATAAACATATAGATCTTAGAAATGCTTTTCAGAAAGGGTTA
>DF358210.1:30814-47635 GCA_000787875.1 Solanum virginianum
ATCACTCTTGGTATGTCCACACATCCATCTCAACATCCTCATCTCCGCGACCTACATCTTCTGAATATGTGAATTTTTTATTGGCCAACACTCGACTCCATACAGCAAAGACGGTCTAACCATCATCCTGTAAAATTTATCTTTGAGTTTAGGTGGTATCTTCTTATCACACAATACTCCAGAGGCAAGCCTCCATTTCGTCCATATTGCCCTAATATGGTGTGTGACATCCTCGTCAATATCACTACTATTCTAGATGATAGACCCAAGATCTTTGAAGTTCTCTCTCTTAGGAATAGGTTGGGTGGCAAGTCTCACATCAATGTCTGCTTCATCCCTCGCAACACTGAATTTGCACTCCAAGTATTCTGTTTTGTTCCTTCTCAGTTTGAACCCTTTAGATTCCAAAGCGTGTCTCCAAACCTCCAATCTATCATTAACTTTAGTCCAGGTCTCATCAATCAGTACGATGTCATCTGCAAATAGCATATGATATGTTGTCAAAATACAACACATTTGATGCCTAAAACAAGGAATTTTGCGAGTTCTTAATGGGACTTTTTATGGTTTTTATGTGTTTTTGTGGTGGTGTTGCAGAAAAGGTAGGTTGACATGATTTTGGAGAAAAATTGCAGATTTTGCTGAAGCACAAGACATACGAGCTCACCTACGAGTCGTAGCCCAAGCTACGAGTCGTATGGTGAAACAGAGAGCAAAAATAAAAAATCTGCCAAGTGGAGGTCAGCCTTATGAGGCCACCCTACGAGTGGTAAGTCTCACTACAACTCGTATAGGTGGACTCGTAGCAGGAAACAGAGAACCAAAACTTTGGACCAAAAAACTGAAAGCCTAGACTACGAGAAGAGCATACAAGTAGTAGCCCAAGCAACGACTCATACCAGTGGGTCATACCAATTGAGTCCAAAATGCCAAGAACCTAATACGAGACCCCGATTACGACACGTAGGTCACCCTACAAGTCATACCTGCGAAACGAACCAGATGTCAACAGTCTTTTCTATGTAATTTTTAGGATAAATTTGTAAACACTATAAATACTTTAAGTTGGGGTTCTATTTACAGAATTCCAGATTCCACATACTAAAGGAGAAAATTTTGTAAATATTGAAAAAACCCTTTGAATATTCTCTGAAGAATTTTTTAGGGTTTTAGCGTAGTTGATCATTTTCTCTTGGAAACCCACTTTTGGGGGATTGCAAATCTTTCTTTGTACTCATTGTTAATCTATAAACCTTTTGGTTTGCAATTGGTGGTGACTTCAATCTTCATTGATTTTGGTAAAATTCTCAATCATGTCTTATATTTGCATTTTTTTAGTTTTGCCTTAGCCATGAGTAGCTAAGCACCCACAACATGGTGTTGTGGGAACCATGGGTAGTTGACTTGAGATGACCTAGGTTAGTGCATTTCTATGATTGGGTTTTGCATGTATTGTCTATTTCTATTCATTATCATTGTTGTTTGGTGGTGGCCAACACCAAACCCCGCCTACTATCACGAACCCGACCAAGGTAGTGATGATTAGGAAAAGGGAAATAGATGATAGAATTCGATTGATGTGTTCTCCTATAATCAACCAAACCTGACCAAGGGGAGAATGACTAGGATAATAGTAACGGTTAAATGGCATGCCATGGTTACCGACCAAGCACTACGGTGAAATTCGACCTTAATCTTTACAAGAGGGTTGGAAGAACCTAAGTTACTATCCTGCATGTGAATCTCTATTTGTAGTTATATTATTTAGGTTTATCGAGTCAACGAATCATGTGGAACACAATTCCCATGTTGTCCCTAAAATTGAGTGTTTTCCTACATCGTAGTTTAGTGTCTATTTATTGTTGTTCTTGAATTACAAACCCCCCCTCCCATTTAGAGATTTTACTTATAGATACCTGAAAAGAATAATAGTGAATTCTCGTCGTCAAGCCCTGTATTCCCTATGGATTTGACCCTGACCTTTTTTTAGGTTAATTACTGATAGCGACCACTTTCTTATTGGAGCATGAACATTATCAATTGCTCATAAAACAACCATCTTCATCAAAGAATGGAGCTTCATAGATGGGAGCTGTAAAAGGTTGTCCATACTTGTGCGAAGTTGAGCAAGTTGCTCCATGATCTCTTCGTTGATCTTTGCTTGCTCATTTTTGGTGTTGACCGCATAAGAGGTCTTCGTTGCACCTCGCTCTCGTTTACCCCATGCTTTATTTATTTTAACCACTTGCTCCATCCTTATGAATATCAATGTAAAAGGTTGGTCAAGAAACACGTCTCCAATGATTGTGTCAGTACAAGCTTGACTATTCTCATCAAGTGCTCGATAGAAAATCTCAACAAAGGCATCATCAACAATCTTATGATCGGGGACCATCCTTAAGCATTTGGTAAATCTCTTCCTTGTTGTGCTAATAGAGTTACCCAGCAATTGCTCAAAGTTGTTTATTTGATCCTTGATCTTCAACTTCTTAGATCTTGGGAAATATCTTTCAAGAAACACACTATGAAGCTCTGCTCAACTTGTTATTGTACCAGGATGAAGCTTAGATAACCACATAGATGCATTCCCTGTCAGTGGCAAGGGAAACACCCGCAAACTAACGACATCAAGTGAAAGATTTTGTGTCACTATGACACTCTTCATTGGTGGGTGGCCATCATAGTAGAGCTCGAACTGCTTACAAGGTGTTATAATATGGTTACTATTAGCCATCTATACATCAAGATGCCCATGATCATGTAAAGTCATGTAATAAATGTCAAAGAGAGGGCAGAGTCTCATGAAGGCACCAACTTCCTCTAAATCTGATTTTGGTGATAGAACTATTTGATGTTTTGGGCATTGACTTTATGGGACCCTTTGTCAGCTCTCATGGTAATAAGTACATCCTGGTTGCAGTTGATTATGTCTCTAAATGGGTAGAGGCTATGGTTCAACCAAACAATGAACGTAACAATATTGTCAGCTTTCTCCGAAGAAATATCTTTTTCGGGTTTAGTACACCTCGGGCAATCATCAGCGATAGAGATTCCATTTTTGCAACTTATTGTTCAAAGCCCTCCTTGAAAGATATGCTGTGAAGCACCGGGTAGCAACCCTATACCATCCCCAAACAAGTGGGAAAGTAGAAGTATCAAATAGGGAAATAAAGAAAATCTTATCCAAAATAGTGAATGTGAATCAAACCGATTGGTCAAGAAAGATGGATGATGCTTTATGGGCATGCCGCACAACTTTCAAAACTTTGATCGGAATGTCTCCTTATTAATTGGTGTTTGGGAAAGCTTGTCACCTACCAATTAAGCTTGAGGACAAGGTACTATGGGCATTGCAGAAGCTAAATCTAGAATAAAATGAAGTAACAACATCTATATTAATGCAAATAAATGAACTTGATGAGTTTTGGCTACACACATATGAGAGCTCCACCTTATACAAGCAACGAATGAAAGTTCAACATGATCGCATAATTGAAAATTGCCTAATTTTGTATAGGGGACATAGTGTTGTTTATAACTCTAGGTTGAAGTGGTTTCCCGGGAAACTCAAATCCAAGTGGATGGGACCTTTCAAGGCGGTACATGTTTTTAGTTATGGAGCTATCGAGTTAGAAAGCAAGATTCGTAAAATAATCAAACTCAATGGTCAGATGGTCAAACTACACATGGGTGATAGGGAGGAAATCAAGATAGTGGAGGATTGGGACCTTGAAGAGATATGAGTACAAAAGGATTCATGTCATACCACGATAATGAATCAGGCACTTCCTGGGAGGCAACCTAAGGTATGCCCTATATATTTCTTCTTCTTGTCATTACTTTGAGGACAAAGTATTCTATTTTGGTGGGGTGTGGGAAGTTACGAATTAACGTGAAGTCTGAGTAGCCTCGAGTCCCTAAATTTTCCTATTTTTGATCCCAAGGTTTTCTTGCTGTGATTCTTTTTCCTTATGGATCTTTAATTTTCTGTTGAACCAGCAAGTTTAGGTAGTGTAGATAATGTGTCAATTCATAGTAGTGTTATCTGTTGCTATATACATAGTCTTTAAATACTTTTTGAATGATTTGAAAAATTGGGTACCTTCAAATTTTTGAGATTATCGTTATTGATGTATTCTTGCATTTTGATGATCTGGTGATGTTTGTTCTGGTAATGTAAATGTAAGTTGAGGCTTGAAACATGACCTACGAATCTATACTTGATTGTTTGTGCAATACCATGTGTGTTGTGAGCTTATTTTGCTACATCCATGAATCATGTATGGACTCCGAACTTGCCTTAGTGCTTTAAGATTTGTTTGGTGTTGTGGTTGATTTGGAAAGATTCTTACGCATTTGTTTACCAAATAAGTGAGTGATTCCCTTGACCCAAATTTTTGAGATTATCATATAATCATTCTTTCTTGACACCTTGCTAACTTAACCTTGTTTGATGACATACTTTGATATTGGCCCTAGTCTATCTTTGAACATATGAACCATGATTGAGGCTAAAAGCCTAAGTTGAGAGTGACCCTTAATATGGTAATGTAATAAGAATGAGGAGTTTAGTTGGGAAACAAAGAAAGAAATGAAAAACCATGAGCCCGGGGAGGAAAAAGTGGTTAAAAGTGCCTTGAATTGAGAAAAATGAGTTCAAAAATAGGGCACAACTAAAAATAGAAAGAAAGCACCTGGGAAAGCTTGAAATAGGAAAATAAGGGTGGATTTAGTGAAAATTGTTGGGTTATGAAGGCAAAACCGTTGGTAAACATGCTTCAAGGATAGCTTTTAGTTAATACTTCCCTAAAATGCCATAGCAAAGCCCCTTGCACATATGTTACAAGCCCATAAGTCCTAAAGTGTTCCAAATCCACTTTGTAACAAAGTCAGAAGTTGAGTATAGAGGCGAGCCTATGGAGTTAGTCATTTTGTATGAATTTCATTTATGAGAGAGAGAATGTTTCCTCAGTCCCTAGATTCTTAATGCTTCTTGAGTGAATAAGAGGAACTTCTTTTAAGTGAGGGCATTTGCACTACTTGATTAGCATATAGCTACACTAGTGATCGTGGGTGGTTAATGCTTCTTAGCTTATCATAGTTAGGTTGCCAGATTCATTATCATGTTTTTATCGTGCTTAGTAGTCGTGTAATCTGGTTTTGAAAATGATAGTTGGGTACCTGGATTAGAGTGAATGATGTATATGCCCTTGGTATAGCTGCTATGCATTTCTCATTGTCTGCATAGATTGAGTCATCACTTGAGGACAAGCAAAAATTCTATGTTGATGGTGTTGATGTACTGTAAAAATAAAACACATTTGATGCCTAAAACAAGGAATTTTGTGAGTTCATGTAACTTTTATGGTTTTTATGTGTTTTTGTGTTGTTCTTACAGAAAAGTTACGTTGGCATGATTTTCGTGGAAAATTGCAGATTTTGCTGAAGCATAGGACATATGAATTCACCTATGAGTCCTAGCCCAAGCTATGAGTCGTAGGGTGTTATCGTAGCAAAAAATAGAGACTAAAAGATCAGAAATATGCTAAGTGGAGGTCAACCTTTAGAGGCCACCCTATGAGTCATAGGTCTCACTACGACTTATATAGGTGTAATCGTAGCAGGAAACCAAGAGCCCAAACTTTGGATCAACAACTGAAGCCCTACACTATGAGAGGAGCATACGAATTATAGCCCAAGTTATGACTCATACTAGTGGGTCATACCAATTGAGTCCAAGATGCAAAGTACCTAATACGAAACAAACTGCAAGCTGTCTTTTTTAATTAACTTTTAGGGTAAATTTGTAAACACTATAAATATTTCTAGTTAGGGATTTATTTACAGATTCTAGATTCCACATGCCAAATTAGTAAATTTTATAGATATTAAAAGAGCCTTTGAATATTCTCTCAAGAATATTTTAAGCTTTTAGCTTAGTTTATCATTTTCTCTTGGAAACCCACTTTTGGGGATTGCAAATCTTGCCTTATACTCATTGTCAATCTATCAAGCTTTCGGTTTGCAATTCGTGGTGTCTTCAATCTTCATTATTTGGGTAAAATTCTCAATCATGTCTTATATTTGCATTTTTGTTGGTTTTACCTTAGCTATGCTAAGCACCCATAAATTGGGGTTGTGGGAGCCATGGATAGTTGACTTGAGGTGACTTAGGTTTATTGCATTTCTATGATTGGGGTTTTGCATATTTTGTCTATTTCTCTTCATTATGATTGTTGTTTGGTGGTGGCCAACAACAAACCCCACCTACTATCACGATCCCAACCAAGGCAGTGACGAATAGGAAAAGAAAAATAGATAACTGGATTTGATTGATGTGTTCTGGTAAAATCGACCAAATTTGAGCAAGGGGAGGTTTACTAGGAAAATAGGTAATGGTTAGTTGGCACGCCATGGTTCTTGACTAAGCGCTATGGTGAAATTCGACCTTCACCTTTCACAAGAGGGATGGATGAACCTAAGTTACCGTCTTGCATGTGAATCCCTAAATGTAGTTATTTTATCTAGGTTAATCGAGTCAACGAATCTTGGGAACACAATTCCCAAGTTGTCCCTAACATTGTGTTTTCCTGTATCGTAGTTTAGTGTCTATTTATTTTTATTCTTAATCACAAACACCCCTATTTAAAGATTTTAGTTATAGATAGATGAAATGATTGATAGTGAATTCTTGTAGTCAAGCCCTGTATTCCCTATGGATTCGACCCTAACCTTTGGTAAGATTAATTGTTGACAGCGACCACATTCTTATTGGAGCATGAAGATTATCAGTTATATTGTTGAAAAATGGCTAAGTATGGGTGATTTCACATTTAAGTGGGCATGGGGCTATGACTCTAATGCCCTTAGACAAAATGGAAAAGCCAAGGACGATAATACACTAGTTCATGCCCCTAGTGCATTGCGGATAATATGCAGACTTGGTATTACATAATGGTGTGCCCCAAGCACGTCATCCCTGGGCACAGACAACTACTAGAAATTGAGAAATTAGCATATATTTTTTTTCACTATGGGTCTTTTAAAATCTGGGTTAGGAAAATCAAGGCTAAGAAAGAAAAAAGGTAGATGTAAGGCTCAATTATTTTGAACAAGGGATAAACTTTTTCATTTGGTTTATCCTTTAGGCAAAAATGGACTTATCAATGAACAAAGGCCTAAGATCCCTTTCTAATCCATTTAATCTCTAGTCGAACTTAAAGTAATAGGGAAAGTTCTAAATGAGTATACAATGTATGAATACAACAAAAGTAGCTCACACGCACATGGCATTGCATACATAGCCAACAAAAACTCACAGATCATGCTTTATGTATCAACTTGCCTTCATGTAATCAGAACAAGCAATGCCAAATCATTCAAACATGTATGATTTCAACATAATTACTAATCAAATTTTTTTTGATGGATACCAATTTTTCAAAATATTTCATAACTCATCAAAAACAAGATACATGTCATAAGTTTAGCTACCATATACTACAACTATTATCTAAAACATCCTACACATGCCGGTTCAATAAAAATTAAGTACCCATGAGGAAAACAAACACAGGCAAGAAAACCTTAGGATCAAAATTTGGTGTATGTATAGACTTAAAGCTACTCAGACTTCACCCTAGTCCATAGCCACCCATACCCCATCGAAAAAAATGTACATTGTCCTCAATGTACAATGTCAAAATCAAAACAAATACAAGGGGTCAAAAAAATAAACACATTTTGGTGCCTAACAACTAGTCTTTGGGTACCTCTGATTATCTCTCATCAGTACCACAACTGCATTGGATGAGCCAATAGCTAACAATCTATCCTTCTCCTAGGATTGTCTCCATATCTCTTCTTCTCTCGATTCCCTCAAGACTTGCCCTATCACATCCTTGTCCACTTCCTCATCAATCGCGAAGGTCTTCTGATGCACCTGCCGCTCCTCTGCATCCTTATCCTCACCCATAGATCTCTTTTTGGGAGCATGCTATGGAGGATCCTCCAAATAAAAAAGATCAAATAACAGCTCCTCTCAAGGTGTAGGCTCGGGAACTGTAATTGGGGCCGCTAACGACAAGGTCAAGTCAGCCTTTAACTTTGTTAACTCCTCAAAAAAGGCAAAAAAAATCTGCTGGTCGAGCCTCAGATAGTCTCTTCTATAGCCACTCCTCAAAAACATCTACGCTGGCATACCCCCTAGTAATACGGTGGCAAACAATAGAAGTGATGAGTGCCTTGCATGGAGCCTCTAATTCCTCAACTATCTGTCAGACCCACGGCCTAATCTTCAGCATAAGCCAAGACAACTAAGCCTCAGCATGTGATAATCTCTGCATCATGGCATAAAAAGCAATCGCGGACATAACAGGTATGCCTACGAAAGGAATCTGTGACATAGAAGCCTCTGTTATAGCTGCAGTTGGAGTGGGGCCTCTCTCATTGTCGATTGCCTCAGGCTGTTGTGGTCCCTCATCAGTAGTAGTAGTTGGAGTAGTAGTGGCGGCAGTCATTGAACCCTCAACCTATAGCTCTGCCATAAATGACTCGGACATGGGAGGAGGTTGTGCCTATTGAAGTGTCAGGGGGTTCTCATCAACTTTTATCAAGCTGGGATCTATAGTGTAGAGGGCCACAACTAAAGGGTCGATCAAAAGTGATATCTCCACCTTTTCTGCTAGGTAGAGTCTATAGATAAGAATTGCAAACGTTATGCAAATGGTCCTCCTGAGCGTCGACTCATGTATCTACTCAACTATAATTCACGCCTAATTAATGTCATAGCTAGCTAAGATGCTGGCTACAAAAATTGCTCGCTCAGATATAAGTACATTATCTATGAAAGTCGGTCGGATGCAAGATATAAGGATGGACAACCAAAACATGGCAGGAAAGAGAAGGAAGACTTCACAATAGGCTCAAAACGCATCGTGACCCATGTAGGCACTGGACCACGCTCGACATTGTATTTAGCAACCTATCTTAATAACTCTGTCCGCTGTACCATATCTTTGGCAATCATAGCTTGCTTAATCTATCTCAATCGATGATCAAACTCCGCTATAAAATGTGGTGTACAGTACATGGGACCAAACTGAACAAGGTGAATCGTCTCCTCCGATATGTTGACCTATCGGCCTCTCACTAACATCTCTCACAATCTAGGCTGGTCAAGAGGTTTCTTCCCTTTGGGAAGATCTTGGAGCATGGTGGCTACATAGGCTGTGTAAAACTCTCACAATTTAACTAGAGACTAATGATCCATCTTAGCAGTCAACCACCCGAGCCCATGAAATGTCATAGCTTCCTCAAATCTGGGGACATGGTTCAATCAAGTATCAATCAATTAGGGCTCCTCGTAAAATGATCATACAGTCTTCCCTTGCCCCTTTGGTTGTAGGCACTTATCAAATATAGTCTGCATGCCCTCGACACTCCATCGATGAGTCATTGGATTCTATTTGGAAGAAATAGATGGAGAAATTGAGCACTGAGCATCTTCTCTCACCTGAGAACCCTTTTTGGAACTGGACTCCATGCCTGAAGGAGTCATCTGTGGCGTCCTCAGCTAGGACTTATCCTCACCACCCTCTTCATAAGACTGGGAGGGACTATCCACTCAAACCTGAGTCTGAGCATATCATGCAGCAGCTTCCCTCCTCTGAGGCACCTCAGCCTTTGGATTTGAACTAACACTATGAACCTCAATGGACCCACTTAGTTGGGCTTAATTATCACTCGATTGCTCAGCTCCAGAAGGCTCTTCAACAAGTCTCCTTTTAAGAGCTTTAATTGTTGCATGTCTACTCTTAGGGGCCATGATACCTTAAAATAATCACAAATAAACCATAATCAGCCCCAAACACTGAACAAAAGAAAAGCAAAAACAAAAGTAAAACAAAAAAATATTGCTTGAATCAGTTGCAGATGGCAGATATAGGAGCCAGGTATGACTTGTAGTTGGAACTACAAGTCATACTATGACCTCGCAATCCAAAGGTGTACGATAATTTTAAACACTAGACCTAGATATGAGACACTGTTACGACTCCTATCCCAGGCTATGGGTCGTAGACCAGTCTCACACAAGGTTCCAAGAACTATATTTAGAATAAATATAAGTCCATGGGACATAACTACGGTTTATAGAGGGTTCTACGACTCATAGGTAGTCCTTATATGGTGAGTACTTGGGAATTTTAGTCCACTGTTATTTCCTATGAGAGGCAACCATCTATGAGTCATAGAAGACCATCGTAGCATAACACAATAGGTAAGTAAAATAACCTCAACTTACCACGTGGACCATACAAACAATTTAAATACAAGCATAATAGCAACGAAGCAAGATCATGCAAGCATTTACATTTTAGGAACATGTCAAAACAAGTATTACTCACTAAGAATTTAAAAATCACTAAATAATCATGTATCTATCGATAACTCACGCAAACTTGCATCAATGACAACCTCCCCAATTCATACAAAAAGGGCATTCAATCACATTCTAGATCATTTTACGGATAGCTTGGCAAGTTCAACAAAATGAGATCAATCCATGATTTTGACTTCAACAATATCTACCAAATACTATCATGCTCCTATGGAATTAAGAGTAAATGAGCATTGATAGCCCAGTAACACCCAAATGATCAAACAAAGAACATGATAGTATAAGCTTCCAATCCCAACAACACAAGAAATCATTCAATTAAGGATTAGCACCATTAGTACTACTCAAAGCAACCCTAGCTCTTCCTTCATAATTTCATCTCAAACAGGAACAACATGCTTCAGTGCCTCTCAATATCCATACTCGATCAAATCTAGCAAAGCCAAATTTGGAGTTATACTAAACCAGGGAGCATACCTTATGATTGGATGAACTAAAGAAATAAAAATGAGAAGAATGAGTACCAAAACCCTACCTACCAGAGTACTTGCGGGAAATGGGGTTGAGAACCACCAGAAAGTGGTCAGAGCAGACTAAGGGGGAAGGGTTAAAAATGAAGCCAAAGTAATGTTGACCTCTATTTAACCATTACTAGTTCAATTTTAAAAACATGCTAAGTTAGGTTTACGAAACCCCGACTATGGGTCGTAGATAAATTTCAAAACATACATCGTCACTAGAACCCCATTCATGACTCATAGCTTACACTACGAGTCATAAAGTTGGTTGGTAGCTGGAGTGCCAACTTCATCTAATCATTATATATTTCTATAGGGAAGGACCATAGTCATAGAGTGTAATAGGACTCGTAAACCTAGTCGTAGAGACTGCTTCAGCTACAAATCTCTGCAATTTTTGCCATTTTGTTCAATACCTGCGCAAACTTCTCAAAATACACCATTATAACAAAATGCAACTAATATAATGTTGAAACACAATAATTAATAAATAATCAAAGTACCACCTAAAAATTCACAAAATTAATATGAACTTAAAATCAAACAAACCATAAAAATATCTTAGATTGCCTCCTAAGTAGCACCTGATTTAATGTTGTGGCACGATTAAGTCATCTTGAATGATCAAAATTCCTCAACAGCCCACACTTTACTTTTTAGTTAATCGAGATGCTTCATAGATTGGCGAATGTGAAAAACAACTTCTACATCATTTATCCTAAACCTGAGTTAACCAAAATCCATATCCATCAAGGCTCTCTCTGTGGCAAAAAATGGTCTCCCCATGATAATAGGGATATCAAAGTCAACTTTACTATCAAGAATTATAAAAATAGTTAGGAATATAAACTTATCCACTTTCACTAACACATAATAAAGGATCCCCTCTAGCTTCTTCATTGTTTTGTCTGCTATCAATAACCTCATTCTTTAGGAGTAGGAGAGTTTAAGCCAAACTTTTTAAGCACTGTAAAAGGCATCAAATTGATATTTGCTTCCTAATCTCACAATGCTATTGCAAACTCCACATCGACAATGGTACAAGAGATGGTAAATGCACCAGGATCTTCCCTTTTCAGATTTGGTGGTAATGACACTATAATATTGGAGCTCTTGCAAAAGGTCTTGGCTCACTATGAACTTTTTTGTCTCAAATTCTTTCAAATATTTAGCATACCCGGGTATTTTCTCCAATGCTTCAATAAGAGGAATGTTGATTGACAAACTTGAAGAGGAATGTTTGAATTTACCACCCTCCTTTTTTTGCTTGAGTCTTTGTGGAAAGGAAGGAGGAGGCCTTGGGATAGTTGTACCCTACTCTGGCTCCTTAGCCACTTGAATGTTTACCCCATCCTTGTTGCCTTCATCTCTTTCATTCACACCCTTCTCCATAGTTATCTCTTCATTCCTATCATCCACAACTATCGGCAGTGAAGGATCAATTGTACTTTTACCTCCCCTCATTGTGATTACCACACAATACCCATCATTTTTTAGGTTTTGCATTGTATTGCTCAGCAATGTACCTTTTTGGCATTGGTTTAACTGAGTAGAGACTTGACTGAATTACTGTTCTAGTTGTTTGATAGCCATCAAATGAGATTCTTTTTTTTTATTGACACTTGAAATGTCAGAATTCATCCCCTTTAAAGTCTCATCTTATGTTTCGGCGTTCTTCATCAACCGGTCAAACATCTCATCTATTCTTGAATTACTCGCCCCTGCGTCATGATTGTGGGTGCCATATAAGAACTCTCTCTTAACTTTGCTTAACCACCAAGTCCATACTCGGATGGAGTTGAGCAAGTTTTTGCATGATCTCCTCGTTGATTTTAGCTCACTCCGAACTAACAGTCATCACACATGAGCTCCTTGTAGAAGCTCTCTTCTTTTGCCCCTATAATCTGTTAGTCTTGACTACTTGCTCCATTCTTTCTGCTATCGTTATGAACTATTGATCTAAGAACATGCCTCCCATGATGGTATTGACACATGCTTGACTATTCTCATCAACATCCCGACAGAAAATTTTCACTAAGGCATCATCCATGATCTTATGGTGTTGGAATACTTCTTAAACACATAGTAAACCACTCCCACATTGTGCTAATGGAATCACCTGACAATTACTCTAAATTATTGATTTGATCCTTCATATTAAGCTTCATTGACCTTGGAAAGTATCTCTCGAAGAACGCTCTATGTGATTCTGCACAACTAGTGATTGAGCTCTGTGGGAGTTCTAATAGACAAACTGATGCATTATCGATAAGAGATAGAGGGAAAAGACATAACCAACAACATCCATAGGATAATTTTGGGTACCCATCACACTTTTGCACACAAAATCCACATTATGCAGATAGTTATAAGGATCCTCAGAAGGTAACCTTGTAAACAAACTATGGTTCTGCAGCATTTGAAGTACTCCACTTGACACTGTGAACTTAGTGTCAGTCGGTAATAGTGGAAACTCTATAGCTCCTATGATGTCCATAGCCATGGGACTCAACTGATATTAGTTCCATCCATAGTCATTCTTGTTGAAATCTATATAGTGTAGCCTATTTTTCCCTGGTGGTGGATTTTCCTCCCTATCATCAACATCATCATCCCTATTTCGAGCTTTATCAACTATAATATTCATATTTTCTTAAGTTATTCACTAAGCAACACATTGGATCTGAAAGTCTATTGGAGCTAAGGGTTCGCCTTGGCTCCATATATTGGGCATACACCTAGTATACCCTGCAAAAGAAACTAAATAACCAAAAATAAAAAAAGTAACGTACTAGAGAATTAAGAAATTAACACTTGAATTGAAAAAACTAGTGAATCCAAATCAAAGCATCATCGTATTCCCTGGCAACAATGCCATTTTTTCTTGATCGTCACCCAAGATACACCTATAGTTCATATCAAAGAGATAGTCAATAGTAAAAACCTAACCAAGGTTAGGGTAGAATCCCAATGGAATATGGGACTTTGACAAAATTTGTTCACCAATAATCAATTTAAATATCAAATAACTCAATTCTCAATGAAAGGTGATTTTGCAATAATTGATAGAAAATTAAACTAAACTAATAAAATGGAGAGACAGTCAAATTGGGGAGCAATTTGGGTAATTGTGTTCCCTATGATTTACTAACTTAAACGCCCTAGATAACACAACCTCAATTGGCATATTGCACGTAGGACAGTAATTTAGATTCTTCCAACCCAAAGTCCTATTAAGGAAAATTGACACCCATTGCCAACAAGGCTCGGGAGAACCAACCAATAACCATTCACCGTTTATGAATATTATAAGAGGGTTTCGACATTCAACATTATTTCAGGAAAGTAGACAGTAATAACAAGCCAAAAGGGAATACATATGACTAGGCCGATGGAGCCACGATGTCTAAATTAGGAGACATGACCACACTTTACTTTACATAGTATACAAAGCCTCTAGATAAGGAACACTATCTAATAAAGGTTGGGATATACCCCGCCTTATGACTAACAATTATACAATACAAAAATATAAGATCTAGACACACAAATCCTCAAAACAACCTAGAGCTCAGTAATAGTAGCTGGATATGCTGTGCTCCTATTGGGAGAACTACTAACTCTTATACCTGCAGCCCGAAATATATGTCCCCCATAAGGGATGCCAATACGAGATAATGTACTTAATGTGTAAGGCAAGAAGTACTATATAATAAATAAGAACTTAAGTGATACCGTGTATTGGTGTAAGGATAAGAGACCACCTTTAATCATATTGTGGAATAATGCAGTTTATGTCCTTTTCATTACTTTACCTTACATTACTTTATAATCTCTACATAGTGTATAATACAAATGATGAGCTGTTCAGTGGTAAAATTAATATCGAGATCAACCCATATTAGGCATTGCTTTCAGCCTCTAGGATACCTCCTATAATATGGGATCGACCTATGCTAGGTGATTCATACACCCCTGGGATACCATCCATCAACAAGCAACTTCAGTTTGTATCTTTTATTTACTTTTGAGATAATTCTTTTCGTGGTCATGGCATTTTGAGCTTTAGGACTATAGATATAACATGTGATATGTAAGCCATCATTTAAGAAAATACCACCAGGAAAAGAGTAGGTTACACAACTAATGAAATGCGTAAGAGATGAGACAACACATGGACTTTATTAAGAATAAAAACGAACTCATGTATTTTGGTACCGAAAGTATCTATGCATATTTGATAATGGCTATGTATGGGATCATATGAACATGTTAATGTGTGAAGACATAGTTATTATTTTTGTGGGAGTTTTAAGTGCCTCTATGTGCCAACGAAGAACTTATATTTCATGCCAAATAATACGTAATCGTGTAACCTTACATACCTCGCCGTACCACCTTGTTATTATCTCAAAGTAACCTCCTTTTCCCCCAAATATTTATCTATAATAAAGTAGGTGATAAACCATTATTAACAGCTAATAAATACATCTTGGTAGTCCAATTATGTAAAAATAATACTCGGGCAACAAGACAGCAACTATCAAACCAAAGGTGTTTTTCTAATTTTTTCCTTCTCTAAGAATATTGGTCTAACACACACCTTCATATACATGAGATATCCAACTTATTTCAGTCTCATAATATGCTTACAATAGCTGACAAGGTACAACACATATCAATTCAACAAAACCCACAATTCAGTATCATCACATTACGTCCTTTCTATATATTTCAACGACAACAGTCCACATCTATTCCAACATTAACCAAATTATTCTCAACATTTTTACATACCAAAACAGTCTTAGAAAATTTCTAAAATAATCCCAAAATAGATGGAGGATGTGAGACCATAGTTCTCAATCAATCAGCTCACAATTTCTACTAATAACATATTTAGGATAACACTCTTAAACTCGATTGTTTAAGTAAAACATAGTAGTGCAGCAACTTGACCTTACAATTTTTGAACTAAATCTTGTCAAGAGCATCAACCTCCCATTATAATCAAGCCAACCAAGAAGAGAAAATTCTCTTAATAAACAAGAAAAATGTGTAGCATTTCTTAAAACACATGTTGTCAAAAACTTTAAAACAAACATAACCATATTAATTCTCTTACTGTCCATGGAAAAATCATACTAAATATATAAGTATTATTACTTATCTTAATCTTCAAGAAGTAGGGGTTTTCCAAGAATCCTAAAAGGTTCTTGTTGGTACTTTCTAAAGTCAAGAATAAGTAAGAAAGAATCATTGTAAAAGTTGAAATTTTTCCATGTTTAAAATGACTTAATAAGCTTGTTTAAGACCCTTTAAAGGGACCCATCTTAACCAACTTTCTCCTCTATTTTAAGAATTTTTTTAGCTAATTGGTGATGCACCTTCTTGTCCCTTTAACTTGGGCATTAATGTGCTCCAAGTCAAAGGGCCTTGGCTACCCATTTTTTTGTTTTTCCTTGACTTACTTTTGGCCCAAAACGTCAAGTGGGTCGTGAATGTACTTGGGCCCTATTTCTATTCATATTAATCTGAAAAAATTGGCCCTTTATAATGCTAAATTGTGGGCTAAAATTACACCCTTAATATGGGCTTCATTCATTACTAGACTTGGAGAAATTTGGTGTTGGGCCTTGTCTCCACGTCCTCTTTGCTTTACTTAATTAGGGGCGTTAAGTGAGTTCACTCATGTATGAATTAATCTTTCCTATGTACCTAGCCTATTTAAGCTAAGATCATAGGTGACTCAC
Source organism: Solanum virginianum (assembly GCA_000787875.1). Classification (NCBI taxonomy): domain Eukaryota; kingdom Viridiplantae; phylum Streptophyta; class Magnoliopsida; order Solanales; family Solanaceae; genus Solanum; species Solanum virginianum. Next base: position 47,485 of record DF358210.1, read on the forward strand.
CTTCTAGCTTCCAAAGTCCTATACGCAGCTCATTTCTTTAGTTCGTGTAAGGCCGCGATCTCCTTAATTTAACTTAAAACTTATATACACTTGCTCATCTTAAGCGTTAGATGTCAATATAACCCTCCAATCTAAAAGTATCTTTTATTTA
>DF358210.1:47708-79080 GCA_000787875.1 Solanum virginianum
GATCAGAACTTTTAAAAATTGGTGCTCATTTGACCAAACCATATCATGTTCCATATGCATTGGACTAGTACACATAAGACGTGGGGTGCTATATCCTCCCCCCTCCTTTAGAAACTTTTATCCTCGAATGTTAGCATAACTAGATAGCTTACACAAGGTTAACCTTTCTTTTAAACAAATTTTTGACAAGATAATAAACATTTAAACACAATTACTTATTAATGCCCCATTTTTGCATCTTTGACATTCTATTTAGCTTTAAATAGATGAGGGTACTTAGTTTTCATTACTTCCTTAGCTTTCCATGTTATCTTTTGTACTTGTTGGTTCTTCCAATGTACCTTTACTAAAGTAATTTTTTAATTTCTTAGCTTGTTAACTTGATAATTTAGAATAGTAATAGGTACCTCTTCATAGGTGAGATCTTCTGTAACCTGCACATCTTCAATAGGAGTGATACGAGATGGGTCACTGATGTGCTACCAAAATACAACACTTTTGATGCTTAAAACTTGGAATTTTGTCTGTTCTCAATGATGTTAGTTTATTTTATGTGTTTAGATTTTCAGGATTACAGGTTGGCCATGATTTTGGGTAAAATTGCAGAAGTTGCTGGTTTTTGTGTTATATGAGACTGTTTACGAATTCTATATCAATCTATGGGTTGTAGGGAGGTCTCATGAAGATTTCCAGTAAGGGGCTATTTTTTGAAGTACATTCTATGAACATGCAAATGAGTCGTAGAGGAGTTTATGACTCGTAGAAGAGAATTCATGCCCTGAGGATTAGAGACATGGACTTTCAAGAATGCTAATAAACAAAACCCCTTTTATGGGTCGTAAACCATTTTATGAGTCATAGAGAGGTGTCGTAAAGTTAAAGTCCAAAATTCTAGTGGCTGAGTACGAGACCCCGATTATGGTCCATAGAAGTCAATAGGGTCATAAAAGACCTTTTGTATGGCATGCTGACCAGTTCTTTTATATTATTTAGGACATGAATTTTAATTATTATAAATAGGTTTTTTAGGTTATTTTTTAGAAGTTTTCGCCTAGTACTCAGAGAACTCAATATTTTAACAGAGAAAATTGTAAGATCACATTGGAGAGTCTTTGAGAACACTTGTGACTTAATTTGATCCTATAGGTCGTGATTCTTATTGAAGTTAGATTGCGTGTTGTTAATTCTATTATGCAAGTATTCAATTATGTCTTCTCAATTCATAATTTCTGCATCTACACATAGTATGAGTAGCTAAATCCACAACTAGGGTTGTGGGAACCATGAAGAACTAACAAAGTAAAACCAAATAATTAACAATTCTTGGAAGGTGTATATCCCTGTATTAATTAATTCTCTTCTCTTTGCATGTTTTCTAGTGGTGGCCAACATTAAAAATCGCCTAGTGTTATTGACTTGACAAAGGTAGTAATGAGTAGGAAAAAAGATTAATTAGCAGGATTCGATTAATGTATTCTCATCTAATCAACAAAACCGGGCCAAAGGGAGGCTGTAAGGGAACTAATAGGTAATGGTTAATAATGTACCTTATGGAAATTAGCCAAGTCACATAGTGAAAATTACCTCTCACCTTTGACAAAATTGTCCTGCATGCTATACACTAGAAAAGAATTAGGTTATCCGATGATTCTGAGTTGGGGAAGCATGGGGAACACACTGCCCTTTTTTAAAAAATTAAAATTTGACTAGCAGGCCTCTTTTATTAATACTAGAAAATGTGCATTACATTTTGACTCGGCCCAAAACTGTTTTCAACAACAAACCTAAGATAAAGGAGCTTATTGAAACCCTTCCCACCTATTTATTTCGTAATCGTGTCTGATGGCCTTTCAGCTATTGTGGGTGTTGCGGTTGTTCCTTCTTGTTGCCACCATGTTAAGTTTTTGCTTTCTGTGAGTTTTCACCTTTCCTGCTTCAATAAGAATTGGGACTGGTTTTGCAGATCTTTAGATATGGTTGCCTTTGACTACCGACCATCAATGATGTTGACTTTTTGATGAACACTGAGACCCCCCTCCCCTTTTTTTTATTTGGTGGAACTTGCTCTGAATGTCTTGTGAATTCAAATATGTTGTCTATCTTCAATGGGTCTAGATTGCACTCTTAGGGTTGGAAGTTGGGCTTTGTCTATATTTAGTATTCCTCTAGCAACTGTTGGTAATTGTGAAAAGTTATTAAACTATATTTTATCTTCATGTCTAAATACCTCATTATCTATAAAGTTACCCAACTAATTGGCCTCTCTCTTATATTCATTATTTCCATGAGGTGCTAGGTTTTCTCTGCCAGTTCCACCAACGCGCAAGGTACTTTCCAAACTCCATTTAGCATATGCTTAATTTCTAAAGAATCTATTTGAACATGTACTCTCGCAATTCCTTTCTCAATCCAACAAGATAATGCATTCCACATTTCAGAAGCCTTAGTCTCTAAATTAGTGGCAATACCCATTCCTTATGCCTCTGCATAGAATAGGTTTCCACATTCATTTCTGATACAATAGTTATAGGCATTGACTCCTGGGATCCCTCTGCTAGCCCCATTAGTGTTACAAGTGACCCATCCCCCCTTTGCAGGAGTCAATGTGATAGCCATAATATATAGCTTAGGCCTATAATTGGATAAATGATCAACTATGCTCCCCCACAAGAATGGAACACCTTTGATATATGGAAAAGTGGTTTTTACAAATTGGTTGATATACATCTGGCATTGTATAACTATCCAATTATATGAGTATTTTTTACCATGTTTTAAGGAATTTCTCCTCTTCCAGATTTGCCATATCACCACTCCTGGAATTATCTGCATCAACCTCTTAACTTTAATTGTTCCCTAATAACTCCACCAGTCTTTAATCAAGTGACGCAACTTCTTTCCTTCACCTTGTATTCCTGCAAAATTAGCAAACTACTCCCATAGCTGCAAAGCTGTGGGAGCTATTGGAAATAAATGTTCCATAGTTTCCATCTACTTTCTGTCATAATAGTAGCATCTAGAGAACACATTATCCTCATCACTCTAAGATTATCATTAGTTGCAATCTTTCTTATTTATAGGTAGTCCCTTAACCCATATATTATCTGAACATTCTTGGACTTGCCTTCTCCTCCTTATGAAACGACACCAAAAAATGATCGAACATGTGCCTAAGAAATGCTCATAATCATAATTTCCATATATCTTAAATTTCCTGTGTTATATCAAAAATCTGACTTCATATTCTTGTTTAGGGGGCAAAATTGAGTTGGAAATGGGTATAACCTAAGTTTTAAAAAAGTCATAACAAAAGTTAATTTCCATAAATTTTTGAATTCTATTACGAAGCTGTACAAATTTTCCTTGTGCGTTGGGCCCTCGTCACGGACCAAATGCAGATATGTGTATTTTGTTGCCATTTTTCTTATTTTGATTCAAGGCATTTGGATCTTGGGCCTAAGTCTTTCTATGCGTAACAACACCTATACATAGTCATTTTTCAACCTCATATCATACAAGACATTTCCCTAAAACCTTCTCCAACACTTAGACAAATATTTCACTCAAAGTTAAGGGTCCCAAACTCATTCCGAATCCTAAGGAATTCAATCAATCTTCAAGTTCTCATCTCAATCTTCATCAAAGAATTCTCCAAAGTTGAGGTATATGAGTATCAACCATTGGGTCCTTCCACCAGTGGTGTCTAAGCTTCCTTTTTACATAAATTACATGTTTCTAAGTTGATTTACTTATGGGCCTTCTTATTATAAATTTGACCATGAACTATGTTGAGGTTTTAAAAGTGTGACTATTTATGCATATTTTGAGCCATGAATCGAAGATTTATGATATGTTTTTATAAGAGGTTTCAATGTATTTTGCAAGGTGGTATTACCAAGTGTTGGGGGGTTGATTTATGTCAAGTTTGATACCATGATTTAATTCTTCAATTACACGGTTTTTGACAAGCATTACACACCCACCAAGTGTTTGATAAAATGTCCGATTTAGGATTCTTAAGATATTGATGATCAATTGCATGACCTAAGACTTAAATGACTTTATCTGTGCGTGTATATATGTGTGTTGATTTCATGAAAGATATCTTTAGAGTTGTAAGTTAACCATAACCAAGTTAAGCGATTAGTACCTCAAACACCTTGATGGGAGGTAGCAAACCCATTAACTAAGTTGAGGGGTTGCTACCTCAAACACCTCCAAGGGATGGTTTACCTCAGATTCCAAGTACTAAGTGGCTTGGTCTATGAAGAGGGTCTCTTCCTACACATGTAATACGTTCTATATAAGCAAGTTTTAATTCAAACATCATTCATGCATGCCATATTGCTATTATGTTCATTCAATGTCTAATTATGCATTTCAATTATGTTGCTTATCCCTTGTTGCATTGCATCCTACATGCTTAGCATATTCAAATATACTAACGCATACTCTATGCCTACATGATGTTACCAAGTATAAACCAAAGCTCCATTTGATAATCTTCCTCCTTCACGTGGCTAGTACTATCTCTTCAAAAAAGTTTGGTGAGTCCTCAACTCTCAGGATGATGTCTTTTGTTCTTTTGTAAGCAAAGACTCTCTTTATATTATTGTATGCTTTTGACTATGAGGGTGAGCCTGGAAAGTTGTCTTGGTCATCGCTTAATTCTACGTTTAGAGGTGTTGTTTGATAAGTTATGTAATGATGTTATGAGCTTTGACTCTCTTGACTCTTTTATGTTTTGAACTATGAAAGACTTCCTAAGTCCAGTTGCCTTTATTTTTATTCTCTTATTGTTGTTTAATTACATCCATGACCAAGAATGTGTAATGATATGTTAAGAGGCTTGTTTGGGGTCCCATTGGGTCCCCCATCTACCGTGTCACGTCTATACCCTAGGCTTGGGTCATGACAAACTTGGTATCAAAGCACCACCTTGCTAATGGTCCTCAGAGTCTAACACACAGCATTTATTAGAGTCGTATTCATGATTGTGAAGCGTGCCACAACTATGAATAAGAGGTTATGAGGTATTTTAGGAAATGTTTCACTTCTTCAAGATCTATATCGTGCGATAGGGTTAAGTCCTCTAAGTTTTATATCTTATTCATAATCATTACTTTTCAGAATATGTCTCAAGCTATTTATGACGATGATATGTAAAATGTGGAGGTTTCTAATGTCTATGGTTATTGGCCAAGGTTGTGACCACTCAACTCAATCAACAAGTGAGTGCCCCCAAGACTTCAAGTGGTAATAGAGAGGAGAGAGGGTCTAAGAGGACTCGGCATGATGATGGTGTCCAAGGTATTGATAATAGAATGACTCATCCTAGGTGCCCAAATTGTTAGAGTAGATATGATGGCATAAGTTAGAGGAACAATGGGCATAAGATGAGGGATTGCCCAGTGGCCTCAAGGAAGGAAGAAGAAGGGTTCAATTTGGAGATGGAAACGATGGGAGAACTAAGCCTAAGTACCAAAGGTATGGGAAAGGCCATGGTGGCCCATGTTTGAGGAAATTTAATTCTTGATTTAGTTATGGGAGATTTGGGCATAAAGATAGGGGTTGTCCTCATGCTCAACCCAAAGGTAGGGGTGATAGTCCTCAATGTCAAGGAACTAATGCGGGCCGAGGAGGAAGGGAAGTTCATCAAGGTGGTGCCCCATGGCACTATAAATTTTATGCTCTTCAAGAGAGACAAGGAGGGGATAATGCGTCTGATGTTGCTACCGGTATATTGTAATATCCTTTGACTTTGATGTGCATGCATTGATTAGTCCGGGTGCCACTATTTCTTTCATTATTACTTTTTATTGGTAGTGGGCTTCATGTATTCTGCGAGTTATTATGTGAATGTTTGGTGTCTACCCCATTGGTGAGTCTATTATTGCTAGAAATTCTTTCGTGGTCATATTGCATAGACCTTGTCTTGTGAATATGTTGAATTAGATATGGTGGATTTTTATGTCATACTTGAGGTTGATTAATTGCATAACTATTATGTCTTCTTTATTTATAGGACTCGTAGAGTTAGATTCCAATTCCCTAACGAGCCCGTTTGTGAATGGGAGAGTCATGATGTGGTTGTCAAAGGTAGATTCATGTCTTGTATTCAATCTCATAAGTTGATTTCTAAGGGGAGTCTCTATCATCTCGTGAAGGATAGGGATATTGAGTCCAAGGTCTTTCCTGTAGAGTCAGTTACAGTGGTTGATAGTTTCTTGATGTCTTTCCTAGTGAGCTTCTCGATGTTGTTTCATATAAGGAGATAGTTCCCTTGGAATGCATATTGATTATCAACAACTTATTAAGGTGACCATAAACAGTAAGTATCCTTTAGAAAGGATTGATGACCTTTTTGACCAATTTAAAGGGGCTAGTCACTTCTCTAAGATTGATCTTCGGTCCAAGTATCACCAAGTGAAAGTGAGGGAGTGTGACATTCCTATGATGGCTTTCCTGAATAGGTAGGGGCAATATGAGATTGTGGTTAGGTCTTTTGGGTTGACCAATGCACCAGCTATCTTCATGGATCTTATCAATAGGGTCTTCAAACCCTACATTGATTTATTTTTAGTGGTCTTTATTGACGATATTTTGATCTTTTCCCATAATAAAGAGGAGCATGTGAGTCACTTGAGAGTGGTGCTACAAAGATTTAGGGAAGAGAAATTATATGCTAAATATGAGAAGTGTGTGTTTTGGTTGAAAGAGGTTCCTTTCCTAGGTTGTGTGGTGTAAGGTAATGGTATTAAGGTGGGTCCTAAGAAGATGGAGCTGATTAGAAATTGGCCTAGGCCTTTGACTCCATCAGATACTAGAAGCTTCTTGAGTTTAGCGGGTTACTACTAGAGGTTATGAATGGATTCTATTCTATTGCTTCTCCTATGACTAAAATGACCAAAAAGAAGGCTAAATACCTGTGGACCAATGAGTTTGAAAAGGGTTTCCAAAGTTTGAAGGATAAGCTTGTGTCCGCTCCCATCTGGTCTTTACGGGAATAGTTGGAAGGGTTTGTTATGTATTGTGATGCCTCAAGGGTTGGTTTGGGTTGTTTTTTGATGCAACATGGTAAGGTGATAGCTTATGCTTCCAGACAACTTAAAGTGCATGAAGAGAATTATCCTACCTGTGATCTTGGATTGGTTGCCATAGTATTTACTCTTAATATTTGGCGTCATTATTTGTATGGGGTTCATGTTAATATTTTCATCAATCAAAAAGAGTCTATAATATGTGTTCAATAAAAAAGATCTCAACTTCAAATAAAAAAGATGGTTAGAACTCCTTAAGGATCATGATATGAGTGTGCATTATCATCTCGTTAAGGCTAATATTGTGGCCAATGCTTTGAGTAGAGTGTCTATGGGTAGCCTAGTGCATGTTGATTATGGTGACAAGGAGTTGGCTAGGGAGCTCCATGTGTTGGCTAGAATTAGGGTTAGGTTGGAAGAGATTGACAGTGTTTGTGTAGTGGTGGTTGATGGTTCTAAATCTTCATCCATTTAGGAGGTAAAGGTAAAACAAGATCTTGATCCCACCTTGTTAGAGTTGAAGGCCTTGGTTAGAGATGGTAAGGTGGAGGTTTTCTCCTAAAGGGGAGATAGTGCCCTTAGGTGCCAAGGTAGATTGTAAGTGTCTAATGTTGATGACTTGAGAAGGTTGATTTTAGATGAGGCCATTTAGGGTACATGTTGTAGATCACCGGTTGGGTGGTTTGAAGTAGTAGAGATAGCCTTATTGGGTCTGAATTTGGTGATGGAGGCCTTATAGAAAGTGTGGTTGAATAGACAAAGGTTAAAAATAGCTCAAAGTCGTCAAAAGTCCTATGCCGATGAAGGGATCTCGCATTAAAGGTTGGTGATTGGGTCTATTTAAAGGTTTCACCCATAAAGGGTGTAAATCATTTTGGTAAAAAGGGTGAGGTATGTTGAGGTTATGGGCCCTTAGAGTGTTTTGAGGAAGATTTGCAAGGTGGCCTATGAGTTGGAGTTGCGTAGTGAAATGGACTTGGTTCATCCGGTCTTCCATGTGCCTATGTTGAGGAAGTGTGTGGGTGACTCAAATGCTATTGTACCATTAGATGTTGTGGGTGTTGTTGAAGATGACTTGATTTATGAATATTTTTTGGTGGAAAATTGTGGATAGACTAGTGAAGGGGTTAAGGAACAAGGATGTAGCTTCCATTTGGCAATGAATATAACCCAAATTTTAAAAGACCGGTAGCAAAAGGTGATTTCCAAAAATTTTTGAATTCCAATAGCTGTACGTGACAACTCCGCGATGTGCACCTACCGTGAAGCTGTATAAACTTGTCCTATGCATAGGGTACGCTTCGCGAACCTATGTATTTTGTTGCCAGTTTTTCAAGTTTCGGTCCAAGACCTTTGGGTCTTAGGCCTAAGTCTTTCCATGTGTAAGAACACCTATACTTAGTCATTTTTCAACCTCATATCATACGAGAAATTTCCCCAAAACCTTCTCCAACACTTAGACAAATATTTCACTCATAGTCAAGGGTCCCAAACTCATTTCGAATCATAAGGAATTTAATCAAGCTTCAAGTTTTCATCTCAATCTTCATCAAGGAAATCTCCAAAGTTGAGGTATTTGGGTTTCAACCTTTGGCTCCTTCCACCTATAGCGCCCAACCTTCCTTTTTACCTAAATTACATGTTTCTAAGTTGATTTATTTATAGACCTTCTTATTATGAATTTGACCATGAACTATGTTGGGATTTTGTAAAAGTTTGACTATTTATACATATTTTGAGCCATGAATCTAAGATTTATGATGAGTTTATGTGAGAGGTTTCAATATATTTTTACAAGGTGATAATATTAAGTGTTGGTGGGTTGATTTTGTTCAAGTTTCCTAGCATGATTTAATTCTTCAATTGCATGGTTTTACACTAGCATTACACACCTACCAAGTGCTTGATAAAATGTCCAGTTTAAGGTTCCTGAGCTATTGATGAACCATTGAATGACCTATGACATAAATGACTTTATATGTGTGTATATATTTGTGTTGATTTCATGAAAGGTATCTTTAGTATTGTAAGTTGACCAGAACCAAGTTGAGGGGTTGATACCTCAAACACTTTGATGGGTGGTGGTAAACCCATTAAACAAGTTCAGGGGTTAGTACCTTAAACACCTTGATTGGAGATGGTAAACTCATAAACCAAGTTGAGGGGTTGGTACCTCGAACATCTTCATGGGAGGTGGCAAACCCATTAACCAAGTTGAGGGGTTGATGCCACAAACATCTCCAAGGGGTGGTTTACTTTTTATTCCAAGTACTAAGTGGCTTGGTCTATGAAAATAGTCTCTTCCTATATGTGTAATATGTTCTATATAAGCATGTTTTACTTCAAGTATCATTTATGCATTCCATATTGCTATTATGTTCATTCAGTGTCTAATTATGCATTTCAATTATGTTGCTTATCCCTTGTTACATTGCATCTTATATACTTAGTACATTCAAAAGTACTAATGCATGCTCTATGCCTACATGATGTTACCATGTATGAACCAGAGCTCCATTCGATAATCTTCCTCCTTTACATGGCCAGTACTATCTCCTCAAGCAAGTTTGGTGAGTCCTCAACTCCGAGGATGGTATCTTTTGTTCCTATATATGCAAAGACTCTCTTTATCTTATTGTATGCTTTTGACTTTGAGGTTGAGCCTAGAAAGTTGTTTTAGCTCCCGCTAAATTCTACATTTAGAGGTTTTATTGGACAAGTTATTTAATGATGTGATGAGCTTTAACTCTTTTGAATCTTTTATGTTTTAAGCTATGAATGACAACCTTAGTCCCTTTGCCCTTATTTCTACTCTCTTATTGATGGTTAATTGCTTCCACGACCAAGGATGTGTAATGATTTATTAAGAGGTTTATTTGGGGTCCCTTTGGGTCTGCCATTCATCGTGTCACGTCTAGGCCCTACTTCGCGGACCTATGTATTTTGTTGCCAGTTTTTCCTACTTCGGTCCAAGACCTTTGGGTCTTGGGCCTAAGTCTTTCCATGTGCAAGAATACCTATACTTAGTCATTTTTCAACTTCATATCATACGAGACATTTTCCCAAAACCTTCTCCAACACTTAGACAAATATTTCACTCATAGGCAAGGGTCCCAAACTCATTCTCGATCTTAAGGAATTCAATCAAGCTTCAAGTTCTCATCTCAATTTTAATCAAGGAAATCTCCAAAGTTGAGCTATTTGGGTTTCAACCATTACCTCCTTCCACCCATGGTGCCGAAGCTTCCTTTTTATCTAAATTATGTGCTTCTAAGTTGATTTACTTACCGACCGTCTTATTATGAATTTGACCATGAACTATGTTGGGGTTTTGTAAAAGTGTGACTTTTATACATGTTTTGAGCCACGATTCTAAGATTTATTATGAGTGTTTGTGAGAGGTTTCAATGTATTTTGTAAGGTGGTATTACCAAGTGTTGGTGGGTTGATTTAGTTCAAGTTTCCTTGCATAATTTCATTCTTCTATTGCATGGTTTTATACTAGCATTACACACCCACCAAGGGCTTGATAAAATGTCCAGTTTAAGGTTCTTGAGCTATTGATGATCCATTGCATGACCTATGACATAAATGAGTTTATATGTGTGTATATATGTATGTTGATTTCATGAAAGGTATCTTTAGTGTTGTAAGTTGACCATAACCAAGTTGAGGTATTGGTACATCAAACATTTTGATGGGAGGTGGTAAACCCATTAACCATGTTGAGGGGTTAGTACCTTAAACACCTTGATAAGAGATGGTAAACCCATAAACCAAGTTGAGGGGTTGGTACCTCAAACACCTTGATGGGAGGTGGCAAACCCAATAACAAAGTTTAGGGGTTGATGCCACAAACACCTCCAAGGGGTGGCTTACCTTAGATTCCAAGGACTAAGTGGCTTGGTCTATGAAAATGGTCTTTTCCTATACGTGTACTATGTTCTATATAAGTATGCTTTACTTCATGCATACCATATTGCTATTATGTTCATTCAATATCTAATTATGCATTTCAATTATGCTGCTTATCCCTTGGTGCATTGTATCCTACATACTTAGTATATTCAAATGTACTTACACATACTCCATGCCTACATGATGTTACCATGTATGAACTAGAGCTCCATTCGATAATCTTCCTCCTTCACATTGGTAATACTGTCTCTTCAAGAAAGTTTGGTGATTTCTCAACTCCGAGGATGGTATCTTATGTTCCTATGTATGCAAAGACTCTGTTTATCTCACTGTATGCTTTTGACTTCGATGGTGAGCCCAGAAAGTTGTCTTAGTCCCTGCTCAATTCTACATTTAGAGGTGTTATTGGAAAATTTATGTAATGATGGTATGACCTTTGACTCTCTTGAATCTTTTATGTTTTGAGCTATAAATGACTCCCTTAGTCCCTTTGCCCTTATTTCTATTTTCTTATTGTTGGTTAATTGCTTTAACGACCAAGGATGTGTAATGATTTATTAAGAGGTTTGTTTGGGGTCCCTTTGGGTTTGCCATTCATTGTGTCACATATATTCCCTCGTGTCACGATCCTAGAACTCCCGCTATCACTGTCTGACAATAGTAAGTTTGCTCACAAATCTTGCACGATCTTTCAAAGACTTGTAAGCCTTTGCCTATGATTGCTAAAGGAATGCTAGATATTGAAAGAAAAGAGATCTTTTGAAGAAAAAAGACTTTGACTACTTTGAGAGAATGATTTACAAGGCTTGTATGCTTACAACTTTGCTTGGTGCCAAATGAATGCCAAGGAGGGGTATTTATACTACTAGCATGTTTTACTTCAAGTATCATTTATGCATTCCATATTGCTATTATGTTCATTCAGTGTCTAATTATGCATTTTGATTGTCTCCATCTATGTAACGGACGGCTAGGATTAATTTGATCCTGTGACTAGGATTGATCCTCTAGAGTATTCCTACAAAATATCTAAGATATGTACATGTACAAGGCTGATCTACACGTTTCTACAAGTCTCTGGAACCTTCCAGGTCTCTTTAGTCTTCTCTTCAATCTTCTGTACAATTCTAGAGAATTTCAGTGCCCTCCAGAGTATGGCAAATACGTTTCTACGTAGTTTTGGAGTAGAATTTAGGTAGGACATGTCATTCTCCCCCACCTAATGATGCGATGACCGCAGTGCATTATTGCTGTTGTAAGAACACACTTACTTTGTCCCGAAACTACCACAAGTCTTCGTACTTCTCCAAAGTGGCCTCCTCAAGTGACTGACACTTCTAATGGACAAGGAACACAGCGGTAGCCGGATGTACCCTCTTTTGCTTTGCCAGGTTATTGTTGATGTCCTTTATGTCCAGATCATATGAGGCATTGATGGTAATAGGTGCCCTACTTAACTTTACACGACTTGGGTCATCCTTATCTTCATGGTTTCGCTTGAGGATGCTAGCGTGGAAGTTAAGATGAACCTTTAGCAATGGTGGTAGCTCTAGTCGATAGGAGATCTTGCCAACCTTAGCAATGATCTAGAATGGGCCTTCATATTTGCGCACTGAGTTTAGATTTACGCCCTTTCGTCCCTTGAACTACCTTGGATTGAACTTCACCAACACCAGGTCTTTGACTTTGTAGGTGGGATATCACGTCCGGTTGGCAAACTTCTTCATTTGCTTGGCTGACTTGGCTAAGTGAGACTTAGAGGTATTCATTTGCTCCTCGAATCCCTTGGCCAAATGACAAGTGCCCAAACTCTTTCCTTTGTATTCTGCTGGTAATGAGTGCAGAGTTTATGGCTGTTAGCCTATAGCAAGCTCGAATGGTATTCTCCCTATGGCTTAACTCCGCTGTAAGTTGTATGAAATTGGGCCACATCAAGCAACTTGGTCTAGTCCATTTGATGTGAGCTCACGAAGTGCGTACAATAGCACTCCAACAAGGCATTAACTCACTTGGTGTGGCCGTCAATTTGTGGATTGAAAGTTATGGAGAAATGTAACTCCATACCAAATATTTGAAATAGTCCAGTTCCCAGTAAAGCGTGGGTCACGATCACTTATGATATTCCTCGGGCTTCCCTTAATACTTGACCACATTATTCAACAATAACTAGGTTGCTTCCTTAGATGTGCATCTGGGTGTGGCCGGCATGAATGTAGCATACTTTAAAAACCAGTCCACCACAACCATAATAGTGCCATATCCATCGGACTTTTGTAGGCCAGTGATAAAGTCCTATTAATGCTCTCCCACGGTCATTCGGCTATGGGGAGTGGCTCTAAAAGACCTCCAGGATTGCATTGTTCTATCTTATCTTATTGACAAATAAGACAAGTTTGCACATAACATTTGATATCGTCCTGCATTCTTGGCCAATAGTAGATTGCCTCGATAAGAGCTTGCATACGGTGCTGCCCTAAATGCCTGGCTCATAATGTATCAAGGCTTTCTTTCATGATTTGTCGCCTTATGTTACCATACTTTGGTACGTTGACCCTTTTTCTGGCTATGAGCAGGAGTCCATTCTATCCAGAAGCGTCAGGTTTTCCCTTGTAATGCTAACTCCATAAGCCTCTTTGCCTCCCGATCGTGTGACAAGCCCTTCTTGAAAGGTTCTCGGATGTCGTATTGGGCTATCATGATGGCAGCCAACTCCGCTTTCCTGTTCAAGGCGTCAGCCACTACATTACCTTTGCCTTGTTTGTATATTAGCTCATAGTCGAACTCAGCTAGAAAATCTTACCACCTAGCCTATTTGGGAGTAAGCTTCTTTTGTGACTAGAAGCAGCTAGTGGCAACGTTATCCATCTGAACTACGAACATTGACCCCAACAAGTAATGCCTTTAGGTTCTAAGGCAATGTACAATGGTAGTCATTTCCTTCTCTTGCACTGTATATCATTGTTCGGTCTCATTTTGTTTGCAGCTCTTGAAAGCTATGCGGTGCCTATCTTGCATCAACACACCCCTAAATACAAAGTTTGAGGCATCTATGTGGACTTCAAAAGTCTTGGAGAAGTCGGGCAAGGCAAAACTGGCTCCTTCGATATGGCAACTTTGAGACCCTAAAACGCCTCCTGGCATTTATCGCTCCAAACCAACAGCTTGTTCTTCTTTAGTAGCTTCGTGAGTGGAGCTATTATTATAGAGTAGCCACTTATGAACCTCTGATAGTAGTTGACTAGCCCAAGGAACAATCTCAGCTCTGTCACTTTAGTCGACGTCTCCCACTCTACAATGGCTCACACTTTGGCCCCATCGATGCAAAGCTGGCCTTGGCAAATGATGTGATCGAGGAAGTGCACTTCGTGTTGGGCAAACTCACACTTCTCCTGCTTAATGTACAACTATTTCTCTCATAAGACTTGGAAGACTTTCAGTAAATGCTCTACGTGCTCCTCCAATGTGTGGCTATATATGATGATATCATCCAACTATACTACCACAAAGTCATCTAGGTAGGGATAAAAGATCTTATTAATGAGGGTACAAAAGGTAGTGGGTGTGTTGGTTAAACCGAAGAGCATTACCAACCACTCGTACGATCTATACCTTATGACGCATGTTATCTTTGGCTCATCCCCCTAAGCTATGCATACCTCGTAGTATCCTTTCCTGAGATCCATCTTGGAGAAGTACTTTTCATGTCCAAATCTGTCAAATAAATCGTCTATCACCAGGATCGGATACTTGTTCTTGACGGTCACCTTATTTAGCACCCGATAGTCTATGCAAAGGCGTAATGAACAATCTTTTTTTTTCTGAAACAACACTAGGGCTCCATATGGGGCTTTGGATGGTCGGATAGAACCTTTAGCAATGGTGGTAGCTCTAGTCACTAGGGCTCCATATGGGGCTTTGGATGGTCGGATATGGCCAGCTTTAAGGAGCTCCTTCTACTGCTTCCTGAGCTCCTCCAACTCTGGTGGTGTCATGTAGTATGGTGGATAGGCGGGCGGTTTGGTGCCTTGCTCCAACTTGATCTTGTGATCGACCTTCCATCTCAGCGGCAAGTGTCTTAGTAACTTCTCAGGCATGACGTCTTTATTGTCTTCAAGCACCTTCACAATGCAGGGTGGCAAGGGTTCTGGGACACCATTGCTTTCACTAAACTTGCGATGGTGACCAAGTAAGTAGACTCTCCCTTCTTTAGGACCTTCATAATCTGCATGGCCAATAATTGGGTAACTCCCTCCGCCTTAGGCATCTTGAATAAAGGTACCATGTAGGACCCTTCCTTCTCCAACACAAGCATCCTTTGAAGGTAGGGGTCTATCATGGGCTGGCATTGATGGAAGAACTCTTACCCAAGAATAATATCAAAGATATACAAGAGGGCAACACCAAAGCTGGTCTTGCCTTGCCATTTGCCTAAGATGATGTCTATGCCATGTGTAACTCCATATACCGACGTTGGTGGGGTATTAACAATCTTACAACGTATGCTACTCGGACTGTAACTTAGCTCCAATCTTGCCGCTACTGCTTTGGTCATGACATTCGCTTATGCCAATGTAGCAACCCCAAGGTTTTTCATCTGAGGGCATCTCACATACCTGTATGGGCCTTGGTTTGTGTAGCATCCCCTCCTTTAGGTGGTTGGTCCTTCATCTCAGCATATGCCGAATGTACTGGCTTCTTATGTGGGTGGGCTTCCTTGCCCCTGCTATGATCTCCCGCACCTTTGGCATGGCTACTTCTTGTCTCCTTAGCCTTGCCTCTATCCTGCTTGAAGTTCGTCAAGGATTCCGCTTAGATGATGGCCTTGTCAAAGGTGGAAACTTGTCATCGCTCCAACTCCATTCTAGCCGAACTCTACAATCCGTCAATGAAGTTGAACAACATATCTTCTTCTGTGAGGTTGGGGATTTGAAGCATGAGAGTTGTGAACTCCTTTATCTATGCCTTCATGTTGCCTATTTGCTTTAATTCCCTAAGCCTCTATTTTGCTTCATAAATGATGTTGTTAGGGTAAAAGGTCTTCTTGAACTCTGCCTTGAACAATTCCCACATGCTAATCGTGCAGAGTCCCTTCACTATCTCGACATCCTTCCGTTTCCACCTTAGCATTGCCATCTCTATTTGGTACATAACGGCAATGTTAATCTTCGTGTCGTCACTGCTCACCTTGTTGCACTTGATGTAGTTCTCCAATTGCCACAAGAATTTTTCCACCTCTTGGGCATCATGAACACCTTTGAAGACGGGTGGCTTGGGAGCCTCGACCCTGGCCTCCCGTTCCACGGCTGGAGTGGCATGTCTCTCCTGCTTAAAGGCTTTCTCGAGCTCGATCACCTTAGCGCTCATGGCTTCCAACATGCCTATGAACTTGCCTTCCAAGGCCTCGACCATGCACTACAAGGAAGTGTGTGCTTCTTTATCTACTGCCCACTGCTCATCAAAGTCCTTGCAAATGTTATCATTTTGCTCAAGGGTGAATTCCTCCTGGGTCTTGAATTTGCCATCTATCAAATTCAAGCGATGGCCTAGTAACTCTACACCTTGGAGGGCAATCTCTACTCTGGCTATCCATTCTATCCCAAGAGTGACGTCCTTCGGGAACTCCTCTTACTCATCGTCACTTACTTCGGTGGTTGAAAGGGAGACATCATCCCTTGGTGTAGGATCAGTTGGCACTTTCTCGACCTTCTTGGAGCTCTTCTTACCCTTGTGCTTCTTGGTAACGTCCGTCATGACTTCGGCAGTGCTAGCGGCATAAACCTCTCTGTCACCTATCATTATTTCCTTTAGTAGCCTGCTCTGATACCATATTTTCATGGACCTAGAACTCACGCTAGCACTCTATGCGTTACTAGTTAGTTTGCTCATGAATTTGGCATGATCTTGCAAAAACTAGTAAGCCTTTTGCCTACGATCGCTAAGGGAACGTTAGATAATGAAAGACAATAGAGTTTTTGAAGAGAGAAGACTTAGATTGCTTTGAGAGAATGGTTTACAAGGCTTGCATGCTTATAACTTTGCTTGGTGCCAAATGAATGTCAAAAAGGGGTATTTATAGTACTCCACCTCCTCAACGGACAACTAGGATTAATTTGATCATACGGCTAGGATAGATCCTCTAGAGTCTTCCTAAAAAAATATCTAAGATATTTACATGTATAAGGCTAATCTACATGTTTCTACAAGTCTTTAGAACCTTTCAGGTCTCTCTAGTCTTCTCTTCAATCTTCTGCACAATTCTAGAGAGTTTCAGGGCCCTCCAGAGTCCGACAGACACGTTTCTATGCAATTTTGGAGCAGAATTTAGGAAGGACGTGTCACTAGGCTTTGGTCGTGACACCTTAGCAAGTTGTAAGATGATTTAACTAAGAAAGATCCAGAAGTCTCTCTAGTCCACCAAGGCCTATCTGTGTTGTTGTCTTTTTGTGGAGGGGTGATCACTTCCACAGTATGGTCCCCTATTTCCTTAAATAAGACTGCTTGTAGTTTATTGCTATACTATTTTCATTCATTATTTACAAAGTCCCTGACTTCTGCCACTTAAATTTGCACTAAGTTTTCCTTAATAAGATACAAAGCCCCCAACTTTGTCTAATTGTCAAACAAAAGATAGAATCATTTGATTTCACTTTCCACCATATTTCATGCTCCATATCTTCATTAATCTTAATCATGTTCTTCAACACTTAAGAGGCATACATATTAGTTACTATTATTGTATGAATCTTCATACAGTATTTGGTCCACATAAAGTATGCCTAGAGTGATGATGTCTGATTATGGTCATGCTACAATAAGAAAGCAGTCACTATCAGTAATTAACCTAACCGAGGATGGGGTAGAATCCACAGGGAATACAAGGCTTGACTATAGGATTTCACTACTAATCATTCCTAATATCTATAACTACAATCTATAAAAAGCGGGGGGATTTTTGTGATTCAAAAACAACATAAAATAAATGCTAACCAAACTATGGGAAAATGATTAATTTTAGGAACTTAGGAATTATGTTCCCCCGGGGGTTTTTGTGATTCAAAAACAACATAAAATAAATGCTAACTAGATTATGGGAAAAATGCTCAATTTTGGGAAATGCTTGGGAATTGTGTTCCCCATGGTTTGTTGACTCAATTACCCTAGATAACATAATTATGATTAGTGAATTGCATGCAGGATGGTCACCAAGGTTCTTCCAGCCCTCTTGTAAAGGTGAAGGTCGAATTTTACCATAGCGC
This sequence comes from Solanum virginianum, assembly GCA_000787875.1. Lineage (NCBI taxonomy): Eukaryota > Viridiplantae > Streptophyta > Magnoliopsida > Solanales > Solanaceae > Solanum > Solanum virginianum. Next base: position 65,923 of record DF358210.1, read on the forward strand.
TTGGTTGGCTACCATGGTGTGCCAACTAACCGTTACCTTTTGTCCCAGTCGACCTCCCCTTAGTCTGATTTGGTCGATTAGATGGGAACACATCAAATGAATCCTATCATCTATTTCCCTTTTCCTATTCGTCACTACCTTGGTAGGGATCGTGATAGTAGGCAAGGTATGGTTTTTGGCCACCACCAAACAACATTAATCATGAAGACAAATAAGCAATACATACAAAACCCTAATCGTAAATATGTACAAAACCTAGGTCATTTCAAGTCAACTACCTATAGTTTCGACAACCCCAAGTTGTGGGTGCTTAGCTACTAAAGGCTAAGATAAAACATACAAAAATGCAATTAAGTGACATAGTTGAGAGTTTCACCAATAACAATAAGAGAAATAGGCACCACAAGTTGCAAACCCACAAGCTTGATTGATCAACAATACGTACAAAGCAAGATTTGCAATTTCCCATAATGAATCATCAAAGAAAGAACAAAATAAACTACTCTAAACCTAAGAAAAGTTTCAAAAGTATCTTAGAGTCTTGTTACTGGTCGAACTCTCTTAAAATAACCTAACTTAAACTATTTATAGTGTGTACAAAATAACCCTAAAATTTATGCAAAAAAGACAGCTGGCATCTGATAAATTTTGCAGTGAGTCGTAGTCGAGATCTCGTATCAGGATCTTAGCATCTTGGGCTTAATTGCTATGACGCATAGGTACAAGTCGTTGCTTGAGCAATGACTTATATGTTGATCTTGTAGTCTTGGTATTTAGTTTTTGATCCAACATTTTTGTTCTCTGATTCTTGCTATGAGTTCACCTATATGAGTTGTAATGTGTCTTATGACTCATAGGCTGGGCTCGTAGTAATGACCCTCACTTGGCAGATTTTTGAACTTTTGGTCTCTGATTCCTGTTATGATACCTCTCTATGACTCGTAGTGTGAGCTACGACTCATAGGTGGGCTTGTATGGCTTATGCTTCAGCAAAAACTGCAACTTTTCTTCCAAATCATGCCAACCTAACTTTTCTGCAAGATTAACACAAAAATACATCAAAACACTAAAAAGTCTCTCTGAGAACTCACAAAATCCATTACTTTTGGCACCAAATGTGTTGTAATTTGACAGCGCATCAACATCCTCAACTTAGAATTGTTGTTTGTCAAGCGATGACTCAATCTACACAGACAAAGAGAAATACGTAGCACTAGACTAATGGCATACATATCAACTTCTCTGATTCAGGTACCCAACTACTATTTTCAAAAAAGGATTGTAAAACTATTTAGCAAATAGGAACATAATGGGATACGTGGCAATCCAACCATGATAAGCTAAGGAGTATCAACCTTCCATAATCACTGGCATAGTCATATGCTAATCAAGTAGTGTAAATGCCCTCACTAGAAAGAATTCCCTTATACGCACTCAAGTATATTCAGAAATCAGGGACTGAGGAAGCATTCTCACTCTCACAATTGAAATTCATGCACAATAACTAACACCATAAGCTTGCCCCTATACTCATTTTTTGATTTGGTTTAAAAGTGGATTGGGATCACTTCTGGGCTTATTAGCTTATAACATGGGCTCAGGGGGCTTTGGTATGGTATTTTGGACAAATTGTGACTAAAAGCTATCCATGAACCATTTTTACCAACACTTTTTGCTTTCATACTCCAACCCTTTCACCAAGTCCTCCCTTATACTCCAACACTCTTTTCTTTCTTTCTCTTCACCTATCTCAAGATTATTCATTTTCTTTCTCTTCAGCTCAACTAACTACCTCATTTTTGTTACTTTACCGCAATAAGGGCCACCCTTAACTTAGGCTTTTATCCTAAAGTGAAGAACACAATATCTATGCTTCAAACCAGGGCCACCAATGCAGCCACCCTCAACTTAGGCTTTTAGCGTCAATCAAGGTTGACATGTTCAACGATAGATCAAGGCAAATATCAGGGTATTTCATCAAAGGAGGTGAGGTTAGCAAGGTGTCAAGAAAAAAATATGAGTACATGAGAAGCTCAATCATTTGGAACAAGGGATTCACTAGTTCATTTGGTAGGTCATTTAGGCAAAAGTGGGCTTACTATCAGAACAAAGGCCTAAGATCACTTCCAAATCAACCAATTCCACTAATCAATCTTAGAGTACTAGGGAAAGTTCTGAGTCCATACAATGATACATGAATGTATCAAAATAAGCTCACAATACAAATGGCATTTGCATCCACAATCAAGTATAGACTCACAGATCATGCTTTCAGTCGTAGCTTACCTTCACGATATCAGAACAACTATTGCCATATACTCTAAAAATGTATGAATGCATCAATAATCACAAACTCAAAAATTTTGCGGGTGCCCAATTTTGCATCAAAAGTTTAAAGAAAATCTAAGAACTATATATAAGCCAAAAGACATCATTACTATGCATTTACAAATTATCTATACTTCCTAAGACATGCCGGTTCAACAGAAAATTAAACATCCACAAGGAAAAACAAGCACGATAAGAAAATCTTAGGATCAAAAATAGGGGAAGTTATGGACAAAATAAGATGATTCTATTTAGACTTCACCTTAATCCATAACTTCCACCACCCTACCAAAAGATGATTCTTTGTCCTCAAAGTAAAGACAAAACAAGAACAAAACATTATAACATAGATATATATACATACATACATTAAAAACCAAAATTAAATGTTCAAAGTAAAAGTAAAAATAACATCCGACATAAGCATAATTAAAACACAACAAAAAACCATACAAAAACAAGATTGTCTAAAAAGAGAACAAAGTATCCAAAATGTCAAGATAAAACTAGTGTCAAAAGAAGTCAAACATAATGGTGCTCATGCACCAGTCTCGGTCTGATCAGTGAGGTGACCTATGAGTCGTACTCTTCACTCATATCTTGTCCCAGAGATGCTTTGAAAATTTAAATCAGGGTCACAAAACCACCATCATGAATCGTAACAAGTGCTACAAGTCATAGGTGAAACTTGCATGAACAGAGTTCACGTACCTTGGATGAATGCTCCCTTCTACAAAAGGTCACTATGACTCATAGAGAAACCTATGACTTATAGTGCATCTTCATAGTAGAAAATAGATAGTCCGTTAAGTGTCTTTCATCTTTCCACAAAGATCGACAATCAGCTCAAAGAGGCATTAAAAGTTACAATCACAAGATCATAGCCAATGTAGCAATGAGCATAAGTATCATTCATCTGCTAGTATGTCAAAACAAAGTATGTCTTTCTCCTTAATAGTTCAAAACTCACCTAAAATTTATCACATCAACACATATAAGCAATTACACTACACTATACTACCCCCCAACCTAATAATTTTACCCCGCACAAGGTTTATTTTGATCCATAAAATAAGAAACACATATATAGGGTCATAATATTAGATAACAAATTCACCAATAATGAACAACATTCCAACTCTACATTTTTCAAAGATATAAACAATTATATAACACATCCTCCTTACTATCACAAGTACTCTTGCATGGGTATACTAATCATGATCTCAAGCCTCCATTCCATCTTGCATAGAGCAAGGAATTTTTCATAGAGATACAAAAGAATTAACAGCGAGAACTTACCAGGTGGACGAATGAATGAACAAGAGGAGAAAGACCGGATGAGTCATGTTAGTTCTCACTTGGCTTGCTGCGGAATTTTAGTGGGTAAAAGATTTAAGCATGCATTAACTAAAGAAAGGGAATGGTGAGGAAACCTTATAAACTAAAAGGGAACACTTTTTGAAGGAATATGAAGAGGCAAAAGACATTTGACTCTTCATATTTCCAATGGCTCAACCTTTGAATTTCTATAGATATGAGTCGTAAGCTATCACATCACTAATAGTCGACGTCTCGTAGTAGACCTAACACTTAGAAAAATTTTAATTTAATACCTGAGCACTGTGAACCCTACTTACGACTCATAAGGGGTCCTATGAATCATAAGGTTAGCTCGTAGTGTGGGTGCCACTTTCGGATACTCACTGTTTCTCTCTACAAGACATGATTATGAGTCTTAACATTAACTATGACTCGTAGGCCTGCTTTTAGAAGCTACCTCAAAGCATGATTCATCAATTCTTCAGCTCTTGGCCTGTTCCTGCAACCTATCACTTAAAATGCACCAAAATACCAATTGATGCAACTTGTTCATGGTCTCAACAATCACAAAACATTATAAACTTACCAATAAACAATTACAATATGATGAAATGTCTAAAAATAAAACAACACACAAAAGAAGCTTAGGTTGCCTCCTAAGAAGCACCTTATTTAACGTCGTGGCTCGATTCAGTCATTTATGAGTACTCGAACTTCCTCATGGGCTCCATTACTGCTCCTTCTACTTTTTCTTTGTTCATTTTGCACTACATCTAGTTGCTTAGTGAGCTGTTCAATCCTATCACCCAGACTTTGCATTGATATAGTTTGTTATTTCACTATGTAATTACATTTGAGGACGTCAAACTTTATCTCCCTAATGATGGCACCTTCCTCATTCAACTCGATTGGGACTTGTTCAAGAATATGGTCCATCCGAGTTAGTTGATCGGTGACATAATGCTGGTGCAGTAACCTCATCAAATGTACATCATTTTTGCTTTTGGTTTTACTAGAGGCTGCCGTAGATGTGCTAGTAGTTGGCCCGGCTTGCCCTTGAAGGGGTTAGTAGACTTTAACAATAGCAGATAGCTTGTCCATGGTCTCAATTATCTTATTAAATTGCCACCTTACGAACTCCCAACATTCTTCTCCGAACAATGTGTTAACCTGCCCTTGTAGTTCAGAAGTTAGTGCTCAATAAAAGCTAGCTGCAAATTCATCATTAGTTAGACTATGGTTCTAATTTGCATCTAACCACTATTTCTATCTCTCCCAAGCCATTACTAAAGGTTCTCCTGGAATTCTTTTGAAGTTACTGATGTTATTTTGTAGCCTTTGCAGGTTGGTCTCCTTATGGAAGTTTCTGAGGAAGACTCTTTGTACCTCTCCTTAAGTTGAGCAAACATCAGGTGGGAGGATTGACCACTATTCTGCAGCTTCATTCCAGAGAGTCATGGGGAAAACTTGGAGAGTCATAGCCTCCCAAATAAGATTTCTTATCCCAAGGCCCTCCCTTAGCATTTGTTTGAAATTCTATAGGTGAATTTGGGGATCCTTGGACTTTTTCCCATGAACTAAGGCACACCTCTGTAAGGTTTCCAACAAATCGATTGTAATGTAAAGTTTCTGCTCAGCCATATTGCTAGCCAACCTGTTCCTAAAATTACTAACAAAAACAAATAGAAAAAGTAAAACACAAGAGACTCTAGAAATTAACACTACAATTAACTAATAGTGAAATCAAATCAAACCTAACCGTATTCCTCGATAACGATGCCATAATTTTGATGATCGTCGTGCTCCAATATGAAAGTGGTCGCTATCAGTAATTAACCTAATCAAGATTAGGGGTAAATCCACAAGGAATACAGGGCTTGACTATAGGATTTCACTACTAATCATTCCTAGTATCTATAACTACAATCTCTAAAAGGGGGGGTTTGATTCAAAAACAACATAAAATAAATGCTAACTAGATTACGATAAAAATGCTCAATTTTGGGAACAACTTGGGAATTGTGTTCCCTATGGTTCGTCGACTTAATTACCCTAGATAACATAATTATGATTAGTGAATTGTATGCAAAATGGTAACTTAGGTTCTTCAAGCCCTTTTGTGAAGGTGTAGGTCAAATTTCACCATGGTGCTTGGTCCGCTACCATGGCGTGCCAACTAACTGTTACCTATTGTCATAGTCAACCTCCTCTTGGTCAGGTTTGGTCGATTAGACAAGAATACATCAACTGAATAATGTCATCTACTTCCCTTTTCCTATTCGTCACTACCTTTGTCGGGATCCCACCAAACAACATTAATCATGAAGGCAAGTGAACAATACATACAAAACCCTAATCATAAATATGCACAAAACCTAGGTCATTTCAAGTCAACTACCCAAGAAAAGCTTCAAAAATGTTTAGTAGTTGTCTCTCTTGTCGACCTCTCTCAAAATAACCTAACTTAAACTTTTTATAGTGTGAACAAAACAACCCTAAAATTTATGCAGAAAAGATAGCCGGCATCTGAGAAATTTGGTAGTTATGACTCATAGGATGGCCTGTTAGTCGTAGTCAGGGTCTAGTAGTAGGATCTTGGCATCTTGGACTGAATTGGTACGACCATAGGTACAAGTTGTTGCTTGGGCTACCACTCATATGTTGATCTCGTAGTCTTGATCTTTAGGTTTTTGTCTAATATTTTGGCTCTCTGATTCTTGCTAGGAGAATACCTACATAAGTCGTAATGTGTCTTACAACTCATAAGTTGGGCTCGTAGTAGTGACTCTCACTTTCCAGATTTCTAAACTTTTGGTCTCTAATTCCTATTATGACACCTCTCTACGACTAGTAGTGTGAGCTACGACTCTTACGTGGACTTGTATGGCGTATGATTCAACAAAATCTATAACTTTTCTTCAAAATCATGCCAGCCTTACTTTTCTGCAAGATTGACACAAAAACACATCAAAACACTAAAAATTCGCTTTGACAACTCAGAAAATCCCTTACTTTAGGAACCAAATGTGTTGTAATTTGATAGCACATTAATGTGGCATTTTTGAATGTCCACCACAACTTTGTAATTAAGGCTTTATTCACAACTGTTAGGGATCTGAATCCTAAACCCCTTTCCCTATTTTCAAAATAGAGATTTGTCCAAGCAACCCAATGTTTTCCTTTAACTCCATCCACACTACTCCACAAAAGTCTTGCAAATATTTGATAAATCTTCTCTATCACTCTTTGAGGAGGGCTCATTACTGTCAATAGGTAGACTGGTATGGACTATAATATATGTCTGATCAGTCTCTGTCTTTCCCCATAGGATGATAATTTGTGATGCGAAGTGAAAATTCTTCTGAATATTTTCTTCAGAATCTCTTCAAAATATGCCAATTTACTTCTTGCACAATATAGTGGACAACCAATGTAATTAATGGGAAAATAACCTTGTTTGATTCCTATTAGCCTTCCCATTAATCACCACAGAGTACCAATGGTTAGAGACTATCCTCAAAACAATGTCTATAATCATTTCACAGAAACAAACTGCCTGAGGACCTTTGTGAGATATATCCATGAAACTCTTTCATAAGCTTTTTCCATGTCCAGTTTGACCAACACATTAACATTCTGATTATTTTTTGTTAATATCTTTGATGAGTTCCTGAGCTAATAGAATATTTTCAGCAATATTTCTTCCTTTCACAAATCCAGACTGATTTGGTAAGATGATTTTTGGTAATACCTTAACCATCCTACTATGAAGCACCCAATATATAATTTTATTAGTAGAGGAACTCAAACTAGTAGGCCTAAGATCAGAAAAACCTCTCACCACATTTTTTTAGGGATTAATACCAAAATAGTGTGTGTTATAAATTTTGTCAACTCTTGGCCACAAAAGAAAGCACACACTAGTCTAGTAATATCCTTATCTACGATATCCTATCAAGTTTGGTAGAAAGCTCCTACGAATCCATCTGAGCCACTTGCACTATTTTTATTTATGGCAAACACGACCTGCCTAACCTCTTCTTCATCTGGCAGTTTTTCCATCTCTTCATTTTTATTTGTAGTAATTAACTTTGGGATGTGTTGGATCATTGCATAGTCTCCACTGTAGCCTTTATCTCTGAATTGTTTTCCATAAATTTCAATTGCTTCCTTACCAATGAGTTCCTTCTTTGCAATAGTCTCCCCTTGATATGTTATAATTTCCCCAATATGTAACTTTCTGCTTCTCCCATTGAGATACGAATGAAAAAACTTCATATTTTTTTCTCCATCTTTAAGCCAATCATACTTGCTTTTTGCTGCCAATATTCCTTCTCTACTCTTAACCAGTTCCTCAATTTAGCTTCCCATTTCCTTAATTTTTCCTTATTTGCTCACTAGGTTGTGTTTAAAATTGATCTTTCTTGACTTTTATAATGTCTTCTAGTGTTGCCACTTTTTGAAAAATGTTGCCACACGTCTGCCTGCTCCATAATGACAACACCTTCCGAATCTTTTTTAACTTGGCAGGTATTACCACAAAAGGACTTCCTTCAAATTCTAACTCCCAATGGTTATGCACCAATTACTTGAACTACTTGTGCTTAGTCCAGAAATTAAGGAAACAAAATGGTTTAACAACCACTCCCACATCCGTATTACATATCAACTGCAGAGAAACAGGGTCTGAACCCTCTCTAATGAGATGATGTACCTCTGTTGTAGGGAATAGCTCCATGAATAGATTATTGACTAACACCCTATCCAATTTCATAAAGATACAAGCCTCATCGATCCTACCATTCCACCAAGTAAAATTGTTGCATGAGAACTTAACTTCTTATATGGAGTTGTGATTTATCAAAAAAAGCAAAGTCCATGGCCTCTTATTAATCAAATTCCACACCCCCCATCTTCTCATCTTCATTACGTATCATATTGAAGTCATCTCCTATACTCCATGGTGAATGCATAGGATCTACACTTTGAAAATCCTTGTCACGACCCAAAATATGGCCTAGACGTGACACGACAAATGGGGAGCCCGAAGGGTCCCCCAAACAAGCCTTTTAACTTATCATTACACATCATTGGTTGCGAAAGAATTTAAATGAGATAAAAGAGTAGAAATAGGGGCATTGAGACTAAAGGGAAAGCTTGGATAACATCATAACAAAGAGACAAAAGAGTCAAGGATCATATCACAGATACATAGCATGTCCAACAAACACCTCTATTACATAGATAAGAGCGGAGACTAAGACAAAGCAATCAGACTCACCCTCATAGTCAAAATAGAAAATAAAAAAGAGTGTCTCAATACATAATAAGAGAAACATAGATAAACATCCCCGGAATAGAGGAGTCACCAACTAGCTTGAGTAGTACCTAATTTAGCCATGTAAAGGAGAAGGATGATCAACTTGGGCTCCCATCCGTACATGGTGATATCATATAGGCAAGAGTATGCGTTAGTACGTTTGAATGTAATAAGTATGCAGGATGCAATGCAATAAGAGATAGGAATCATGATCAAAATGTATAATAATAGGCATAATATAACTATATAACATGTATGATCAATGCTTTAAGTAAAACATGCTTAAGTGACTCATGCTTATATAGGATATCATATGTGTAGAAGAGACCAAGCTAGATTTCCAAAGTACAAACCCCTTGGTATGTTGATAATGATCTCACCCATCACCCCTGTGTGTGAGGTACAAACCCCTCAACTAGGTTAGTGGCAATTTCACCTACCACCCAGGTGTATGAGGTACAAACCCCTCAACTAGGTTAATGGCAATTTCACCTACCACCCTAGTGTGTGAGGTACAAACCCCTTAACTAGGTTAGTTGAAATTTCACCTACCACCCTTGTGTTTGAGGTATTAAGCCCTCAACTAGGTTAGTCGCAATCTCACCTACCACCCTGGTGTTTGAGATATTAACCCCTTAACTAGGTTACCCGGGCTCTTAGCTCCCGCCCCCCTGATCGGGCATGGTCTAATGCAACATTTTATATAGAATATATCATATGCATAAACTCTTTCCATCATCATAACATTAATCATATCATAACTCATGCTTTGGACCTTTAATTCCTCAAGAAATCATAACCAGTCATTTTATCAAACACTTGGTAGGTGTGTAATACTAGTATAAAACAATGAACTATAGAGATGAAATCATGCAAGAAAATCCATTGTAAAGCCATCAATCAACACCTTTCAACACTCTCAAGCAATATACATCAAAACCCCTTATCAAGTCTTACAATAGATCCAAGATTTATAGCTCAAAATATAGCAAAACAGTCACAACTTCACCCAGCTTTAGCATAGTTCATAGATATGTTCATACTAGTAAACCCATTTTGTAAATCAACTTTAAACCATGCAAATTGAGTAGAAAGGAAGTTAGGGCACCATCGGGTGAAAGGACCCAATGGTTGAAACTCACATACTTAGCTTTGGAGAAACTCTTGGTGAAGATTGAAAATGGAGGCTTGAAGCTTGAAGGAAATCCTTAGATCCAGAAGAGGTTTTGATACTTGAATTTAGGAATGAAAAATATTGCTAAGTGTTTGAGTGAGTATTGGGGAATATTTTGGATGTTGTGGGGGTCAAATAAGGCTAAATATAGGTAAAATACATGTTTGGGAACACTTAGGCCCAAGACATAAAAGTCTTGGACCAAAGTCAAAAATCAGGATAATTTTAACACTAGTGTGTGTCGCGAAAAGAATGCGCACTTACACTATTTTTCAGCTTACATTGAAAATTTGAATTTTGCTACTATTTCTCTAAAATGGGGGTTAGACCCTTTCCCCCCTACATTTGACCCCCTGAATAAGAAAATGATGTCAAATTTTCAATTCATACATGGATTTTGAGATATATGGAAATTACATTTTCGGGCACTTCCAAGGCACATTTTGGGCACTTTTTGGAGTCATTTCAATATCTCCCCTTGGGAACATTCGTCCCCGAATGTAAAAGAAACATATATGACATAAGTGCTCATACACAAATCAGGCCCAACAAAAGGCAACGTTACATTTAAAACACCATTTTCAAAATCTCAACATAAGTGTAAAATCATTGTAAATTTTCCAACTTAAACATGAATGCATATGAGTGACATAGGGGTTGAAACATAAGACTTGAAATCACATGAAGAACTTACTCGCTATCATAGGCTTGATTAGTGTGAAAGAGGTATGAATATCGTTCCCATAAGACCGCTTTGGCTTCCTTGGAGACACCTTTGCCTTGATGATCCTTTCAAGAGGGCCTTAACAAACACCATATCCCCATTAATCAACTTCTCCACTCATCCATCAAACACCTCTACCGGGACCTTTCCCTAAGCCAACTTGTCCTCCATATAACCCAAAACTTCAAAGATTTCTATAGCACTAGAGTCACCAACACATCCCCTCAACCTAGAAGCATGACAAAACGGATAAACCATACCCCTACCATAGGCAAATTCCAAAACTTAGGCAACCTTACCAACCTCCCTCTACACTCTGTAAGGACTCACAATCCTCAACTCTCTCACCAAAAACGTCCAACTATAATAAGGCGGAATCAAGGCCTTGCCTAATCTAAACCTCTTAACCCAAGAAGATTTGGAACCATCAAGAATGCTATATCACCGTGCTCAACTTTCGTCAACCTAACTTCCAATCTAACCAACCGATAAATCCCACTAGTCTCCTCTTTTCCACCATCAACAACACATACTACGCTACCTAGAGCACCGACCGTAACATTAGCCTTACCGGGGAAAAAATAATGCACACTTATTCATAATCCTTAAGGAATTCTAACCACCTTCTTGCTATCCGCAATGCACATCTATCATATTTAGCAAACATCCTCTCATCCTCCAAGACTTGCAACACTACCCCTAAATTATTCACAAGCTCTAAACAAATCAATACCTCATAACTAGAGACCACCATAACCATATTAAGGTAGGGTTTTAAGACCTTAGTCAAGAAAACCACAAACACCAGCGGTGCATAAGTCAACCATACAACTCCATCAATACTAATAATACTCACCCCTGGTCCGAAAAGACACTTAGGGATATCACCTACCCTCATCCTCACTTGAGAACAAAACCCAAACCTCAAATCAACCTTAGAGAAGTGACCAACCCATTGTAAATGGCCATGTGGATTGTCCACCCTTAACCATCATATTATAAACTTATGGGTTCTACACTCATTGGAAGCATGATATGAAAGTAGCCCAAACCACCCCAAGACCTCTAACCTATAATGCTAGAGTCAACCAAGATCACAAGACAAGACTCTATGCAACAAGAACACGGGGCAACCCTTATAGACCCCTACTAGCCACAATAGACTCACATAACCATCCTGGACACCTATACACACATGGATACTACTAGCACCAAGGAATAACACAACAAATAGCAACCACCGGACCTATCAAACCACCCTACTCAAAATATCGATCACAATATTGGCCTTACTTAAGGTCAACTAAGTAATAGGAGAAACAATAGAAGATAACCTATTTACAAAATCTGGTAAAAGCCTGCTAAGCCCAAGAAGCTCCTAATATCCGATGGATTCAAAGGTCTAGGCCAAACTCTAATCACCTTCGTCTTACTAAGGTCTACCTTAATACCATCAGTCGGCACCACACGACCTAGGAAGGCAACCTCTTACAACCAAACTCCCACTTTTACTATTTAGCATCCAACTTTCTTCCTTAAATTTTGTAGTACTACCCTCAAATGATGGACATGCACTACCTTATTAGGTAAATAAACCATCATATCATCACCAAACCACCGTAAACCTAATCGTGTAGGGACTAAAGATCGTATTCATTAGGCTTGTAAGCATAACCAGCGTACTAGTCAAACCATAAGACACTACCCCAAAATTAAAATATCAGAAAGGAACATTCAAGTCCTTATATACCACCAACAACAATTCTAGAAACAAAACAACTTAGGTTCAACACTTCCAATTCTCACAAGATGATAAAAGCAACCCCCTTAGAGACTAATTATACTTAAGACATGAGATTAACCTACCTCCCTTGCTATCACTTAACAACCTCCCACTCAAATATGGGCTCATTATGGAATTGGGATCTAACTCAATGGGTCCTAACATCCATGAAGACAAAACATGCATGCAACCATCCCATCCCTAGTATGCCTTTAAATCCAATATGCAACTCTAACAACCACAAGGAAAGACCTAATGCAATACAAACCCGGATCAACAACTATCATTCTTCTAGAAATAATATACTCAACCAAAAGAAAGAAACCAAAGGTCCATGCAACAACTTGGGCACACAAGGAGCCCTACTAGCAGCCAAAAAGAATAGAGAAGAAATAGGGGCACACCAGACCTATTAATTATGCACATCAAAGCTAAGGGAACTTTAACTTACTGGTAATAGCATCGGATATCTCATCCCCTCTTTAAGCCATACCCCTACCATAGGC
>DF358210.1:90589-107470 GCA_000787875.1 Solanum virginianum
GTCCATTGGCCATGATTTTAGGGAAAATTGTAGAAGTTACTAGTTTTTGCTATTATACGAGTCCCTTTATAGGTCGTTGATCATTCTACTAGCCCTAGGGAGGGTTTGTGAAGATTTCTAGTGAGGGGCTATTTTTTGAAGTACATTCTACGAACAGACAGACAAGTTGTAGAGGAGTTTAGGAGTCATGGAAAAGGATTCATGCCCTGAGGATTAGAGACTTGGACTTTCAGGAATGTCATCAGACGAAATCTCCTTTATGGGTCATAAAACCACTTTATGAGTCTTAGAGGGGTGTCGTAAAATTGAAGTCTAAAATTCCAGCAGCTGAGTATGAGATCTCGATTACGTACCATAGAAGTCAATACGAGTATTAAAAGACCTTTCACATGGTGTGCTGACCGGTTCTCTTAGTATGTTTAGGACTTGAATTTTAATTATTATAAATAGGTTTTTAGGTTATTTTTCAGAAGGTTTCACCTAGTACTTAGAGAACTCAATATTTTGACAGAGAAAGTTGTAATATCATATTAGAGAGTCTTTGAGAATACTTATGATTCAATGTGATCCAAAAGCTTGTGATTCTTCTTGAAGTTAGATTGGTTGTTATTAATTCTATTATGTAAGTATTAAATTATGTCTTCTCAATTCATAATTTTTCTATCTACACATAGCATGAGTAGCTAAATCCAAAACTAGGGTTGTGGGAACCATGAAGAAATAAGTAAAACTAGATAATTCACAATTTTTGGAAGGCGTATATGCATGTATTAATTAATTCTCTTTGCTTTAAATGTTTTGTAGTGGTGGCCAACATTAGAAGTCGTCTAGTGTTACTGACTGGACCATGGTAGTAATGAATAGGGAAAGAGATTAATTAACAAGATTAGATTAATGTGTTCTCGTCTAATCAACCAAACTTGGCCAACAGGAGGTTGTGCTGGGACTCATAGGTAATGGTTAGTAATGCACACTATAAAGATGGGCCATGTCACATAGTAAAATTCAACTCTCACCTTTTTCCAAAAGGTTTGGTGAACATAAATTACCATCCAGTATAAGATACACTAGAAATGAATTAGGTTATCCAGTGATACTGAGTTAGGGAATCTTAGGGAACACACTATCCTAGTTTCTCTCTATATTGACTTTTCTCTCATACTAGCTAATTAGTTTTATTTTCTTATTGATTATTGTAAACCCCTGCCCTCCTTCTCTTTTGGTGAATTTACTTGGTTAATTATTCAGATTGTAAATTGGTGAATTTTCTAGTGTCTGCGTTTTCCCTATGGGTTCAATCCTAACCTTGGTTAGGTTATATATCTTGACAACGAATGCTTTATCCTCTAAAAAGGAGGTGTAACTTGGGCGACCTCAGTGACCTATGTATTTTCGAAGCATTGAGACATGAAACACTGGATGAACCATTGGAAGCTCTTGGCATAGCTTTAATTCATATGCAACCTGGCCGAATCTCTTAATAATCTCAAATGGTGCTATATAATGTGGTCTATGTTTACCCCTCTTACAAAATCTGATAACCCCTTTCATTGGGAATACCTTTAATAATACCCAATCTCCTACTGAGAATTCTAGTCCTCTCCTCTTAGCATCTGTATACTATTTGTGATGACTTTGAGCTATTTCAAGTTGTTGTTGTATTGACCTAATTTTTTCATGGCTTGTTGTACTAGATCTGGCCCAAGCAAGGTGGTTTCACCCATTTCAAACCATCCAATTGGGGACCTATATTTCCTCTCATACAAAGAATCATAAGGTGCCATTTTAATTCTTGAATGGTAGCTATTATTATTGGCAAATCCAGTAAGTGGCAAATGGTCCAACCAACTATCCTTGAAGTCCAATGTACAAGCTCATAACATTTATTCAGGTATTTTAATGGTGCACTCTGCTTGATTTGTTGTCTGGGGATGGAAAGTTGTACTCAAATTCACTTATGTTCCTAAACTCCTTTGGAAGGACTTCCAAAACTTTGTTGTGAATAGAGCTCCCTAATCAGATATAATTAAGATTGGGACCCCATGTAACCTAATTATCTTCTTGAGGTATAACTTTGCATACTCCTTTGCTGTATAATCACTCTTAACTAGTAGGAAGTGTGCTGACTTTGTGAATCTATCAACTATTACCCATAAGGAGTCAAACTTCTGAGATGAGCGAGGCAACCCAGTAAAAAATCCATATTGATCATATCCCACTTCCACTTTGGAAGCTATATATACTACATCTAACCTCCCAGCTTTTTGTGCTCCACTGTGACTTGTTGGCAATTTTGACATTGAGCCACAACTTTTTCAAGGTCCTTTTTCATGCCTCCCCACCAAAACATTCACTTCAGGTCATGATACATGTTAGTTGATCTAGGATGGATGGAATATCTTGAATGATGGGCTTCTTCGATTACCCTTCTTCTTAGTCCATTAATATTAGGTACACATAATCTATTTTTGCAATAAAGTACTCCATTTTGTGTAAGTTCAATGCCCTTCATCATACCCTAACTCACCTTCTCCTTATGTCATTGTAGAATAGGATCCTTGAAATACTTTTCTTTCACCTTTATTACCAACGAAGACTCTACAACATTATATATAACTACCCCTTTTTTTGGAGTCTCAGGAAGATAAACTCCAAAACTAGCTAGTTGACCTAGATCCTTAGCTACTCCTTGACTTACCACGATCTGATCACTACTACTCATGATTGTCTACTCAAAGCATCGGCTAACATGTTTGCTTTCCCTGGTCAGTATGGTATATTAATGTCATAATATTTTATTAGCTCTATCCATCTCCTTTACCTTAGATTTAGGTCCTTCTACTTAAAGATGTACTGCAGGCTCTTATGATCAGTATATATGTCAATGTTAACCCCATGCAAATATTGGTGCCATATTTTTAAGGCAAATATAACCACTGCTAGCTCAAGGTCATGTGTTATATAGTTTTGCTTATACAGTTATAGTTATCACGAGGCATAAGTGATTACCCTACCATGCTAAGTCAGTACACACCCTATGCCAACTCCTAAAGCATCACAATATGCTGCATACCCTCTGTGCCTTCTGGAAGTACTAGCACTCGTGCAGAAGTTAGCCTACTTTTCAATTATGGGAAACTCCTTTCACATATAATATTCCATTGGAACATGGTTGTCTTGTGTGTCAACTTAGTTAGAGGTGCAGAAATAGAAGAAAATCCTTTAAAGAACCTTCTATAATAACCTGCTAAACCTAAGAAGCTTTGAACTTCTATGGGTATTGTTGGCCTTGCCCAATCTTTCAGGGCCCCTATCATTTGTGAATCAACCCTTATTCCTTCGTTGGATAAAATATGGCCCAAGAATGCCACTAATTTTAACAAAAATTCACATTTGGAAAACTTGGCGTACAACTGCCGATCACGAAGAAGTTGTAATACCTATCATATGTGATCTACATTGTCCTTTTCTGTCCTTGAATACCCCAAAATATCATTTATAAATATTGTAATCGACACATATAGGAAAGGCTTGAACGCCCTATTTATCAAATCCATAAAAATAGTTGGTGTATTTCTAAGACCAAATGATATGACAAGAAATTCAAAATAACCATAGCATGTCCTGAAAGTTGTCTTGGGTATATCTTTCTCCTTCACCCTCACTTGGTGATAGCGTGATCTCAAACAAATTTTTTAAAAGCATTTAACACCCTATAACTGATCAAATAAATCAGCGATCTTGGGGAAGGGCTATTTGTTCTTAATTGACACCCTATTCAATTGTCAGTAGTTGATACATGTTCTCAATTTACCATCCTTTTATATATAAATAACACTTGTGCACCCCAAGGGACACACTAGGCCTTATAAAACCCTTCTTCGATAAGTCTTTTAACTGCTTCTTTAATTCACGTGATCCTTTCGGGGCCATACTATATGGAGGGATAGAGATAGATTGAGTGCTTAGAATTAAATCAATACCAAAATCTACTTCTCATTCTAGAGGTAAACATGGAAGCTCTTCAGGAAACATATCAACAAAGTCATTTACTATTGGAACAGATTCAAGAGTTGGTGATTCCTCGTCCACATCCCTCACTCTAACTATATGACATATATATCCCTTGGATATCATCTTTCATGCCTTAAAATAAGTGATAAACTTACCCTTTGGCGCCTTAACATTTCCCTCCCATTCAAGAACTGCCTCATTTGGAAAGTGGAAGCACACTCTCTTAGCTCGACAATCAACTGTGGCATAGCAAGAAGTTAACAAATCGATACCTATTATAAGTATAAATTCTACCATTTCTTGCTCAATAAGGTCAGCCAATGTGTCAGGATTACAAATAGTAACTACACAGTTGTAATAGACTCTTTTAGCTATGATAGATTCACCGATTAGTGTAGACACTTCAAATGGTTTGTTCAATAATTTTTGTGTCCTTTTAAGCTTCCCAACAACTAATAGAGTGATTTATAATAGTGTAGAACTAGGGTTAATTAATTCATACACATTATATGAAAAGATGGACAAAGTACCTATAACCACATCAGGTGAAGCTTTTAAATTCTACTGACTCCTTAAAGCATAAGTCTGATTTGGACTCCAATAGGGCTTGCTACCCCTCTACCACCTCTACCATGACCTGCAGGAGCTTTTTGACCTCTACCTAATGGAGGTAATAATGATGATGATGATGATGCAATAAATGGTCCAGTGGGTGGTGCTATATCACCCATGCATCTCCTTGGGTAATCTCTTCTCATATGCCCTGGACCAACGCGACATGTACCCAAATGATTCCTCCCACATTGCTTGAAAGGTTTCCTAGGAGACATTTGTTGGCTTATCCAATATCCTGCTGCCCATGAACCTTGGTTTTTACTCCTTTTCCAAAACAAATTACTTGTAGACCCTTGATGTTGTGGTGGAGCACTAGTGGCAGTATAGGAGGATGACAGCCTGGGTGGTATATTAGACATTTGATGTCTAAACTCATCTTAGGATGGTGTAAACTAACTTGTAGATCTATGTAACGACCCCAAAAAGTACCCGAAAATGCGCCTCAAAATTGCCCGAAATCATAATTTCCATATTTTTCAAAATCTATTCGTGATATCAAAAATCTGACTTCATATTCTTGTTCAGGGGGTCAAATTGAGTGGAGAATGGGTCTAAGCCCAATTTAAGAGAAATCAATTATCAATTTTGATTTTCCAAAAATGCAAATTCCAGTGAGGTATTGTTGCCCCTGGCGCGGCGCGGCGCGCGTCAATGTATTTTTTTGTCCAGTTTTGTCTTCCGTCCAAGACTTTTAAGTCTTGGGCCTAAGTGTTCCTAAACATGAAATTATCTATACTTAGCCATTTTTCACCCTCATATCTTTCTAAACATTTCTCAATATTCATTCAAACACTTAGCCAAATATTTTACTCCTAAACTCAAGTCTCAAAACCCTCTCAAAATATTAAGGAATTTAACCAAGCTTCAAGTCTTCATTTTCAATCTTCATCAAGTTCATCTTCAAGGCTAAGGTATGTGGGTTTCTTTCATGGGTTCCTTTCACCCATGATGCCAAGTTTCCTTTTACCCTAAATTGCATGATTCAAAGTTAACTTACAAATGAATCTTATTTATTATGAAAAATCATTGCACACTATATTGGGTCGATGAAATTATGACTGTTTTACTATATTTTGGGCTATGAATCTAAGATATAATATAAGATTTGATGAAAGGTTTTGATGTATATTTCTTGAGGGTGTTACCAAGTATCTATTAATTGTTTTATAATGAATTTTCTAGCATAATAACACTCTTGAATTCCATGGTTTTACACTAGAACTACACACCTTCTTAGTGTTTGATAAAATGTCCGATTATGGCTTCTCAAGGAATTGAAGGTCCTATGCATATCTTATGAGTTGAATGACTATATGATGATGATATGATGATGGAATGATCATAAAAAGGAACATATGTATATGATGATGAGAGTATGTGTATATATATATATGATATTATCTTTATAGTGTTGGGGATGACCAAGCCTAGCTCGGGGGGTTGTAGGCCCGAGTAACCTTATTGAGAGGTTGGTACATCGATCGTCTAGCTCAGGGTATGGTAGGCCCCAGTAATCTTGTTGGAGGTTGGTAAGCATCAACCTTTTTGGGGGTTTGTACACATCAACCTTGTTGGGGGGTTTGTACTCCATCAACCTTGTTGGGGGGTTTCTACTCCATCAACCTCAGGAAGGGGTTCGTACCTCATGAGCCTCTCCAAAAAGGTGGTAGGACTTGGATTGAACTAAGAATGGTCACTTATTACACTTAATTTTTGATCCATATAAGCATAATTTACTACGATCATCTTTCATGCATGCCATATTGCTATATGTACTCATTGTCTATGCTTATGTATTTTGATTATGTTACCATAATTTGTTGCATTGCATCCTACATACTTAGTACATTCTAATATACTAATGCATACTCTATGTCTACATTATGTCACTATGTAGGAACCAGTGCATCGCTTGATCATCTCCTCCTCCACGTGGCTAGTACTATTGTTTCTCAATCTTTTTGGTGAGTTCTCCATTTCGGGGACGTTGCTTATGATCTCTTGCTATGTACTAAGACTATCTTACCTTTATTTATGTATTGACTATGAGGTTGAGCCCGATTGTTTGTCGTGGCCCCTGCTCTTATCTATGTAGTAGAGGTGTTGTTGGACATGTTATATATCTACGCTATGAGCCTTGACTCTTTTGTTTCTTGATGTTATGATATGGAATTTTACCCTTATCCCTAATTCCCTTATTTATGCTTATCTCTCATTGTCATTTTAATTGCTTACGCAACCAAGGATGTGTAATGATATGTTATGAGGCTTCTTTGGGGTTCCTTCGAGTTCCCCATTTGTCGGTCATGTGTAGGCCGGGCTAGAGATCAATCATAGAGAAATGGCTAGCCCCTTGCAATTGGTCAAACAAAGCATCAATTCTTGGAAGAGGATACCTATTCTTGATAGTGACCCTATTAAGTTACCAGTAGTCAATACACATCCTAAGAGAACCATCATTCTTTTTCACAAACAACACCGGTGCACCCCATGGTGAATGACTAGGTCTAATAAAACCTTTCTCCAACAAATCTTTCAATTATTCCTTCAATTTCTTCAACTTTGCCGAGGCCATACGGTAAGGGAGAATAGAAATGGGTTGAGTATTGAGGAGGAGATCTATACCAAAATCTATTTTCCTTTCGAGAGGAACACCAGGAAGGTCATTTGGAAACACATCAAGAAACTCATTTACAACTAGAACCGACTCTAAGGTCATTTGGAAAGACATCAATAAACTCATTTACAACTGGAACTATCTCTATAGGAAGGACTTTAGACTCCACATCTCTAGCCCTCACAAGATAGTGAAGACACCTCTTAGAGATCAACTTACGGGCTTTAATGTAAGAGATGAATCTATCCTTGACCACCACATCTTGACTCTCCCACTCAAGGACAGGTTCATTTGGAAATTAGAACTTGAACCTATGGGTTCTAAAATCAATAAAAGCATAGTATACATGAAACCAGTCTATCCCAAGATAATATCAAAACCAACAATGTCCAACTCAACAAGATCACAAGGGAATATTTTATGCAAGATATAAATAGGATAACTTCTACAGACATTTGTAGCAATAATAGATACACCAATAGGAGTGGACACCTCATATGACTCATACAATAATTCGAGCTCAACATGGAACTATTTGGCAACAAAGGGTGTAATAAAAGAAAAATTGGCACCCGGATCAATCAACACATACACATCAAAATTAATGATTTTCAACATATCCGTAACAACATCGGGGACCTTATCAACCCCTTGCCTCCCATATAGGGCATAAAATCGATTGTGCCTTAGGGCACTATCTTGTCGGCCACCCTCCCTAAAGGAATCACATTAGCAGCTTATGGATGAACCTCCTTACCCTTGTTGCAATTTCGAGGGAAATCCACCATTTTGTGACCCACTTCCCCAAACCCAAAGCATGCATTAGTATCTCTCAAGCATGGTCCCTTATGACCCTTACCACACCTAGGACACACCTTATCAGGAACCACAACACCAACACCTTGGGCCCTTGGGAATTCATTGGAAACTATTTTTTGAAAAGCATGAGAAGACCTTTGGCCTTTGTGGAATCGGCCACCCTTTTGGAACCTACCCTCGAAATGGCCCCTCTTGGCCTCATAACCCCTTCTCTTCCTCAAGTTATCCTCTTCTATTTATTCGGCATAGGTCATCAATCAGGACAAGTCCATGTCACCAATCAACATAGCAGACCGATATTCTTCATTCACTAAGTCGGACACCCCCATTACGAACTTGTTCATTCTAGAACATAGGTGGCAACCAAGTAAGGAACAAACTTTGAAAGTTGGTTGAATTTGAGGGCATATTCCCTCACACTAATTGACCCTTGTCTCTAATTCATAAATTCCACTAATATAGTTTTCCTAAGCTCAAGAGGGAAAAATGGATTAAGAAAAGTCACTTTGAACTCTTTCTAAAGCACCACATAGTTGACTCACTTATTTTCATTCCATTGGTTGTACCATATTTGTGTTATCCCTTTGAGTTGATAGGTCACCATTTCCGCCTTTTCTTCTGGCCTCACACCTATAATAGCCAATATCTTGCAGACCTCATCAATGAACTCTTGAGGGTCCTTATCAACCTTTAACCAATAGAATTTTGGTGGATTCATCCTCATGAAGTCTCTCACCCAAGAAGCCAGTGTAGAAGCATGAGGGGCTTGGGCTCCTTGGTTGGCTTGATTAGCCACAACTTGTGCAAGCCAGGTGAGAGCATCCCTAAGCTCTCCATTGGCTGATTTCTCCTCGGGTATGCGGGATCATCTTCCCCTTATGATAGGCATGATCTAGCATAAAAAAGAACAATCATTAGAGGGGGGAAACTTACTTCAACTCTATAGCACAACTTAGAACATGAAAAAGGGAAATATTTCCTAAAACATCTCATAGCCTGCTACTCATAGTTGTGGTACATAACACAACTATGAATAAGACTCTAATCTATGTAGTGTGTTGGACTCCAAGGATCTAACAACCAAATGCTCTGATACCATGTTTGTCACGGCCCAAGCCTAGGGCCTAGACGTGATACGGCGTATGGGGAACCCAAAGGGACCCCAAGAAAGACTCTTAATATATCATTATAATACCAATAAAACATTAGAAGCAAGGGTAAAAGGGACTAAGGGGAAACTTCTATATAATAATCAACAAGAGTTAATAGAGTTAAGGCTCATAGCATAGATACATAACATATCCAACAACACCTAGACTTTATAAAGATAAGAGCGAGGGCCAAGACATAACAATCAGGCTCACCCTTATAGTCAATACATAATCAAAAGAGAGAAAGTCCTAATGCATAGTAAGAGATCATAAGTAACGTCCCCAGAATGGAGGACTCACCAATAAACTTGAGCGAAGTCGTACTAGCCACGTAGAGGGAGATGCTCAAGTGGGGCTCCGGTTCCTACATGGTGACATCCTGTAGGTATAGGTTATGCATTAGTACATTTGAATATACTAAGTATGTAGGATCCAATGCAAATATGGATAGGCATCATAATCGAAATACATAATTAGTCAATAGATGAGTATATAATAATATGACATGAATGGAAGATGCTTGGAGTAAATCATACTTTCATAGAACATAACACATGTGTAGGTAGTGACTATTCTTAGTGTAATCTAAGTCTTATTACCCGCTTTGAGAGGCACATGAGGTACAAACCCCTTCATAAGGTTGTTAAGGTACAAACCGCCAATGGGTTGATGGGTACAAACCCCTAACATAGTTGATGGAGTACAACCCCCCAACAAGGTTGATGGGTACAAACCCCCAATATGGTTGATGGATAGTCACACCCTACCACCCGTGGTGAACGGAGTACAAACCCCTCTATAGGTTATCAAGGTATAAATCCCTTGAAACGGTTACCTAGTGCGTAACCCCCGAGTAGGGCATGGTCACATTTCAATACTATAGAGATAATATCATATACATATATTACTCTCATCATCATATAGTCATCATATACCTACATTTCCTTTCATTATCATATATCATATGCATACCTTCATCTCATCGTCTTAATATTATATACATACATTTCTCTTCATCATCATTTCATCATAATATAATCATTATAACATCATTGAACTCATAAGACATGCATTGGACCTTCAATTCCTCAAGAAACCATAACCAAACATTTTATCAAATACTTAGAGGGTGTGTAGTGCTAGTGTAAAACCATGTAACTCAATAGTGAAACCATGCTAGTAAATTCAATGTAAAAACTTTAATAGATACTTGGTAATACCCTTAAGCAATATACATCAAAACCCTTCATCAAACTTTTCAATAGATCTTAGATTCATAGCTTAAAATATGATAAAATAGTCACAATTTTATAAGCCCAAACATAGTGTGCAGTGATTTTCATAATAGATAAGACCCATAAGTAAATTAATTTTAAATCATGCAATTTTGAGGAAAAGTAAGCTTAGGCATCATGGGTGAAAAGAACCCATGAAAGAAACTCACATACCTTAGCCTTGGAGATGAACTTGATGAAGACTGGAGATAGAGACTCGAAACTTGAGTACAATTCTTAAGATATTGAAAGGGTTTTGAGTCTTAAGTTTAGAAGAGAGATATTTTTGCAATTGTTTAAATGGGTATAGAGGATTGTTTAGCATGATATGAGGGCAAATAATGGCTAGGTATAGGTATTTTTACGTTTGGGAATACATAGGCCCAAGACTTAAAAGTCTTGGACTGCAAGAAAAATAAATGGATAGAAAATGTACATGTCTGCATTGTAGATTGGATGCTATAATCAATTTTCTTCATCTTCTTGCCCTTGGTACGTCGTGCCAGGGGCGAGAAAAGCTCTATGAAAATCATCACTTGGAAAATCAAAATTGCTAATTGTTTGCTCTTAAATTGGAGTTAGACTCCTTTTCCACTCAAAATGACCCCTTGAAAGAGAATATGAAGTTAGATTTTCGATATCATGCATGAATTTTTAGGTATATAGAAATTACGATTCTGGACACTTTTGAGCTACATTTTCAGGCACTTTTTGGGGTCGTTTCAAATTTGGAGGTCTTTGGGTGGATTGGTTACATGTATATCATGCTTTTAATGAGTGTAGAGCCTATAAGGTTGTAATGTGATTGTTAAGGATAGATGAACTATTTGAAGAACTACAAAAGGCTAGTCACTTTTTTTCTAAGATTAATCTTCGGTTTGATTTCTTTTCTCCAAGTGAGAGTGAGGGAGGGTGAAATCCCTAGATGTTGTTTTTGACTAAGAGTGACCATTTTGAGTTATGGTGGAGTTATTTGGTTGACTAATGCACCGTCTATGTCTATAGGTCTCATGAATAGGGTCTTTAAACCTACCTTGATATGTTTATGGTAGACGTTAGTGATGATATATTGGTTCATTTCCAGAAGTGAGGAAGGGCTTGTGAATCATTTGAGGGTGATATTGTAAACTTTGAGAAATGTGAGGTTGCTTGCTAATTATAAAGAGTGGGAATCTTTAGGTAGAAAAAGGGCAGTTGGAGAAGTACATCGGCTGACTAGGTTAGGAATGAGGTTGGGTGAAGTTGAGAATGGAGGTTTACTCCCAAGGGGGAGATAGTGACGTTAAGTACCAAGGTGGGCTATGTATGTATAAGGTTGACAATTGATCCCAAGGTGTGAGGGTCCTTATAGGGTGTTGAGAGGAATTGGTAAGGTGGTCTATGAGTTGGGGTTTCCCATTGGTATGGATATGGTTCATCCAGTATTCCATGTGTTTATATTGAGGAGATAGGTTGGTGGCCTAAGTGTTATTGAACTCCTCGAGGTTGTGAGTGTTGAGGAAGATGAGTTGACTTATGAGAAGGTTCCGGTGAAGGAATTGTGTGGGTATAAGGAAAGGTTGATTAATAAGGATGTAGTGTTCGTCAAGGTCCTTTGGGAGAATCATTAAGTCGAAAGTGTCACTTGGGAAGCCAGAGTGGACATGAAGAAGTGATAATCGTACCTCTTTCATTCTATTCAAGCTTAAGATGGAAAAACTAAGCACTTCCTATGATTTTAAGTCTTAGGTTTTAGCCCTGATGTCATTTGTATGCATTCATATGTATGTTGACAAGTTATGGTGATTTTGAAATTCATGTTAAGGCTTTTCGAAAATGATGTTTCAGCACATTTGTTGCATTTATGTTGGGCTGAGATCTTCATGATTACTTCTCTCATGTATATTTCTTTGACATTTGAGGACGAATGTTCCCAAGGGGGAGATATTGTAACCACCCCAAAAAGTTTCCTCAGGATGAAATCTTCATGATTACTACTCTTATGCATGTTTATTTGACATTCGGGGATGAATGTTCCCAAGGGGTAGATATTGAAATGCCTAAAAAATGTGCCTTGGAAATGCCCATAATTGTAATTTCCATATATCTCAAAATCCATACGTGATATCAAAAATTCAACTTAATATTCGTGATTAGGGGTAAAATTGAGTAGGAGATAGGTATTAACCCAATTTTAGAGCAACCGTAGCAAAAGATTATACCGTAAGGCGAGCAGGTGGCCATGTGGCCCATCTCAAGCATGTTTGTGTAATGTTCAATCATACATATATCCCATATTGAATTTATGTTCCTTGATTATGACTAAGCATGTTTTACTTCAAACATTCATCATGCATGCCATATTGATATTACATTATGTCTTGTTTATGCTTATGCATTTTCATTATGTTACCTATCACTTGTTGCATTACATCCTACATACTTAGTACATTCAAACGTACTAATGCATACTCTATGCCTACATAATGTTACAATGTAGGAGCCGGAGCTCCTTACGATCATCCTCCACGTGGTTAGTTTTGGACATCTTGAAGATAAGCTTTGGTGAGTCCTCAAGTTCGAGGACACTAGCTATGCTAATCTTGCTTATGTTATTTCTTTATGTTGCACTCTTGATACTATGTGGGTGAGCCCGAAAAGTGTCTTGGCCCCCGCCTATTCTATGTTAAGAGATGTTGTTGGATAAGTGATGTAATTATGCTTGAACTTTGGCTTTTCTATGATTTATGTTATTAAAGACTTCCTTTAGTCCCTTTATCCTTATTTATACTCTCTTGATGTTATTTACTTTGCTTCCACGACCAAGGATGTGTAATGGATATGCTGAGAGGCTTGTTTGGGGTTCCTTCAGGTTCTCCATTCGCTGTGTCATGTCTAGGCCCTAGGCTTGGGTCATGATAGTAGTCGAATGAGGATTCGTAAATAGAACTTTCAGAAGGGTCCTTGAGAGTTAGGTTACTAGAATTATTCACGAGACCCTCATTGTCGCATCTACAACTCGTAGAGTGACTTACAAGTCAAATGAGGATTCGTAAATAGAACTTTCAGAAGGGTCCAAATTTTACCAAGACTGCCAGATTCTATGAGACCCACATGTATGGGTCATACTCTGACTTACGAGTCATAGACCCTTTCATAACCCTCGACAGTTCAACATTTTCAAGCCTATTTCTTGAATTTTACCTACCCCTATGAGTGGGGTCTTACATTATCTCCCTCGTAGGAATATTCATCCCTGAATGTGCTAATGCAAGCCCTAAGGAATGGATTCATGCATCATACACCAATGCACTATGTGTATAAAATGCAACACATGCATAATTTAAATTTTTCAAACCATGTTTCAAATAGCACTTATAATGTAATCTCAAATTCACATAAAACATGTATGAATGTAATGGAAATGGCATGCAAGGTAAGGAGATTCTAAGATAGGAAAATCTTATCACCTCAAGCTTGACCGAAATGGAAAAGATGGGGGTATCACTTCTTCATATCGGTTTTGGCTTCCCATGTGGCACTTTCAACTTGTTGGTTCCTCCAAAGGACTTTGACGAACACCACATCTTTATCCCTCAATCTCTTCACTTGTCTATCATGTATTTCCACCGAAACTTCCTTATAAGTCAAGTTATCTTCTACAACACCCAAAACATCCAAGGGAACTATAGAACTTGCGCTACCTACACACTTCAACATAGACACATGGAAGATCGGATGAACCATACTCATATCCGTAGGCAACTCCAATTCATAGGCAACCTTACCAATTCTCCTCAAAATTCTGTAGGGTCCCACAAAACTTGGGCTTAATTTCCCTTTCTTACTAAACCAAAAAATACCTTTCATGGGTGAGACCTTCAAATATACCCAATCATCAACATTAAACTCAAGGTCTCTCCTTCTCACATCGGAGTAGGACTTTTCCCACTTTGAGCCATCTTCAATCTCTCCTCTGTCAACCTTACCTTCTCCAAGGCTTCCATAACAAAATCCAGACCCAACAAGGCCATCTCTCCCACATCAAACCACCCAACCAGTGATCTAGAATGCCTACCACATAAAGCTTCAAAAGAAGCCATGTTTATACTAAAGTGGTAGCTATTGTCGTAAGAAAATTCAATGCGTGGAAAATGTTCATCCCAACTACCCTTGAACTCCAAAACATAAGTCCTAAGCATATCTTCAAGAGTTTGGATTGTCCATTCAGCTTGACCATCCTTTTGAGGATGAAAAGTTGTGCTAAGCTTGACTTTAGTACCAAGACCCTTTTGGAAGGATCTTCAAAAGTGAGAAGTTATTTGAGCACCACGATCCAAAATAATAGACAATGGCACCCCATGCAACTTAACCAACTCATGAATATATAGCTTGGCATAATCCTCGGCACCATATGTTATTTTAACTGGTAGAAAGTTAGCCGAATTTGTCATTTTATCAATGATAACCCAAATAGAATCAAGTGTTTTCTAGTCTTTGGCAAACCAATCACGAAATCCATGTTGATCTCTTTATACTTCCAAGTATGAATTTCTATGTGTTGGGCTAGGCCACCTGGCCTTTGATGTTCGGCTTTGACTTGTTGAAAATTGTGACATTTGGCTACAAATATGGCAATACTCTTTTCATACCACCCTACCAATACACCTCTCTTAAATCTCTATACATTTTTATGGAACCGAGATTAATAGATGGGATGAATTATGTGCCTTATTCAAAATCAAATCCCTCAATCCATCTATATTGGGTGCACATAACCTACCTTGGTACCTAAGGACACCATCT
Source organism: Solanum virginianum (assembly GCA_000787875.1). Lineage (NCBI taxonomy): Eukaryota > Viridiplantae > Streptophyta > Magnoliopsida > Solanales > Solanaceae > Solanum > Solanum virginianum. Next base: position 105,865 of record DF358210.1, read on the forward strand.
CCCCCTTGGGAGAAAACCTTTAGTTTACCATCCTTTACCAAAGCTTTCAATTCTAGCAAGATGGGGTCAAGGTCTTGCTTAGATTTGACCTCTTCAATCAAAGAGGATTTGGAGCCATCAATAACCACCATACCTCAAGTTTCAACTTCACTCAACCTCACTCCCAACCTAGCTAACCGAAAAACTTCTCTAGCCACCTCCTTGTTATCATTATCAATATGAGTTAAACTTCCCAACCTCCTTGTTATCGTTATCAATATGAGTTAAACTTCCCATGGACACTCTACTTAGAGCATCGGCCATAATATTAGCTTTGTCGACATGATAGTACATACTCATATCATAATCCTTAAGGATTTCTAACCACCTTCTTTGTCTCAAATTAAGATACATTTGTGTGAACATATATTAGAGACTCTTGTGGTCAGTAAATACGTCTATATGAACCCCATACAAATAATGATACCATATTTTTATAGCAAATACCATAGCCGTTAATTTAAGATCATGGGTGAGATAATTACGCTCATGTACCTTTAGTTACTGAGAATCATATGTTATAACCTTGCCATTTTGTATCAATACACATCCCAAACCAATCCTTGAAGTACACAATAAACCACAAACCCTTCTAGCCCTTCCGATAAAGCCAAAATAGGGGTGGAGATATGCTTGTCTTTCAAAGTTTGAAAATTACTTTTGTATTCATCAGTCCAAACAAATTTTTCATTCTTTTGTATCGATTTTGTCATAGGGGAAGTAATTGAAGAGAAACCATTCACAAACCTCTGGTAGTACCCCACCAAGCCCAAGAAACTCTTAATATCCATTAGAGTCAAGGGCCTAGGACAATTCCTTATCACCTCTATCTTCTTAGGGTCCACTTTAATTCCATCACTGGACACCACATGCCCTAGGAATGCAACCTTTTTCAACCAAAATTCACATTGATCAAATTTAGCAAACAACCTCTCATCTCTCAAAATTTGCAACACCACCTTCAAATGATCCATATGATCTTCTTCACTTTGGGAATAAATCAATATGTCATCTATGAAGACTACCACAAATATGTTAAGGTAGGTCTTTAGACCATATTTATGAGATCTATAAATACCATCGGTGTATTAGTTAAGCCAAATGACATCACCACAAATTCAAAGTGTCCATACCTAGTTTGAAAAGTCATCTTGGGAATATCACACTCCCTCACCCTCACTAGATGGTAAGTGTAACCCTTAGAAATCAATTTTTGGGCCTTAAGACAAGAAATGAACCTATCCTTAACCACCAAATTATGACTTTCCCACTCAAAGATGGGTTAATTAGGAATTTGGAACCTAACTTTACGAGTTCCACAATCAAGTGAAGCATGATATGCATGTAAACCAATTCATCCTAAGAATAATATCAAAATCTACCATCTCATGTTCAACAAAATCACAAGGCAAGACTTTATGTAATATAGACATGGGACAATCCCTATAGATTTTTCTAGCAATAATGGATTCACCAATGGGGATAGATACCTCATAGGGTTCACATAACAATTTGGGACACACATGAAGCTTATTAGCAACAAAAGGAGTAATGAAAGAAAGAGTGG